>JBAKBP010027518.1:0-29994 GCA_037953745.1 Lithodes maja | reverse complement strand
CTACACGAGAGGTAGACATATAATAGAGCTAAAATCACCCTAAAAAACTAAGATAATTAACATTGAATTGACAAAATAATAATTTCTCAAAAACTATTTTCTGAGATTGGACACTAAAGTGAATTGGTCTTGTATGGTGGAGACACAAAACGGGATTTAGAGCCTCTATAACTGGGCTATCTTAATACACGAGAGGTAGACATATAATAGAGCTAAAATCACCCTAAAAACTAGGCTAATTAACATTGAATTGACAAAATAATATTTTCTCAAAAACTATTTTCTGAGATTGGACACTAAAGTGAATTGGTCTTGTATGGTGGAGACATAAAAACGGGATTTAGAGCCCCTATAACTGGGCTATCTTAATACATGAGAGGTAGACATATAATAGAGCTAAAATCACCCTAAAAACTAAGATAATTAACATTGAATTGACAAAATAATATTTTCTCAAAAACTATTTTCTGAGATTGGACACTAAAGTGAATTGGTCTTGTATGGTGGAGACACAAAACACGATTTAGAGCCAATATAACTGGGCTATCTTAATACACGAGAGGTAGACATATAATAGAGCTAAAATCACCCTAAAAACTAAGATAATTAACATTGAATTGACAAAATAATATTTTCTCAAAAACTATTTTCTGAGATTGGACACTAAAGTGAATTGGTCTTGTATGGTGGAGACACAAAACACGATTTAGAGCCAATATAACTGGGCTATCTTAATACATGAGAGGTAGACATATAATAGAGCTAAAATCACCCTAAAAACTAGGCTAATTAACATTGAATTGACAAAATAATATTTTCTCAAAAACTATTTTCTGAGATTGGACACTAAAGTGAATTGGTCTTGTATGGTGGAGACATAAAAACGGGATTTAGAGCCAATATAACTGGGCTATCTTAATACATGAGAGGTAGACATATAATAGAGCTAAAATCACCCTAAAAACTAAGATAATTAACATTGAATTGACAAAATAATATTTTCTCAAAAACTATTTTCTGAGATTGGACACTAAAGTGAATTGGTCTTGTATGGTGGAGGCACAAAACACGATTTAGAGCCAATATAACTGGGCTATCTTAATACATGAGAGGTAGACATATAATAGAGCTAAAATCACCCTAAAAACTAGGCTAATTAACATTGAATTGACAAAATAATATTTTCTCAAAAACTATTTTCTGAGATTGGACACTAAAGTGAATTGGTCTTGTATGGTGGAGACATAAAAACGGGATTTAGAGCCAATATAACTGGGCTATCTTAATACATGAGAGGTAGACATATAATAGAGCTAAAATCACCCTAAAAACTAAGATAATTAACATTGAATTGACAAAATAATATTTTCTCAAAAACTATTTTCTGAGATTGGACACTAAAGTGAATTGGTCTTGTATGGTGGAGACATAAAAACGGGATTTAGAGCCCCTATAACTGGGCTATCTTAATACACGAGAGGTAGACATATAATAGAGCTAAAATCACCCTAAAAACTAAGATAATTAACATTGAATTGACAAAATAATATTTTCTCAAAAACTATTTTCTGAGATTGGACACTAAAGTGAATTGGTCTTGTATGGTGGAGACATAAAAACGGGATTTAGAGCCCCTATAACTGGGCTATCTTAATACACGAGAGGTAGACATATAATAGAGCTAAAATCACCCTAAAAACTAAGATAATTAACATTGAATTGACAAAATAATATTTTCTCAAAAACTATTTTCTGAGATTGGACACTAAAGTGAATTGGTCTTGTATGGTGGAGACATAAAAACGGGATTTAGAGCCCCTATAACTGGGCTATCTTAATACACGAGAGGTAGACATATAATAGAGCTAAAATCACCCTAAAAACTAGGCTAATTAACATTGAATTGACAAAATCATATTTTCTCAAAAACTATTTTCTGAGATTGGACACTAAAGTGAATTGGTCTTGTATGGTGGAGACACAAAACGGGATTTAGAGCCAATATAACTGGGCTATCTTAATACACGAGAGGTAGACATATAATAGAGCTAAAATCACCCTAAAAACTAGGCTAATTAACATTGAATTGACAAAATAATATTTTCTCAAAAACTATTTTCTGAGATTGGACACTAAAGTGAATTGGTCTTGTATGGTGGAGACACAAAACGGGATTTATAGCCTCTATAACTGGGCTATCTACACAAGAGGTAGACATATAATAGAGCTAAAATCACCCTAAAAACTAAGATAATTAACATTGAATTAACAAAATAATAATTTCTCAAAAACTATTTTCTGAGATTGGACACTAAAGTGAATTGGTCTTGTATGGTGGAGACACAAAACACGATTTAGAGCCAATATAACTGGGCTATCTTAATACACGAGAGGTAGACACATAATAGAGCTAAAATCACCCTAAAAACTAGGCTAATTAACATTGAATTGACAAAATAATAATTTCTCAAAAACTATTTTCTGAGATTGGACACTAAAGTGAATTGGTCTTGTATGGTGGAGACACAAAACACGATTTAGAGCCAATATAACTGGGCTATCTTAATACACGAGAGGTAGACACATAATAGAGCTAAAATCACCCTAAAAACTAGGCTAATTAACATTGAATTGACAAAATAATATTTTCTCAAAAACTATTTTCTGAGATTGGACACTAAAGTGAATTGGTCTTGTATGGTGGAGACACAAAACACGATTTAGAGCCAATATAACTGGGCTATCTTAATACACGAGAGGTAGACATATAATAGAGCTAAAATCACCCTAAAAACTAGGCTAATTAACATTGAATTGACAAAATAATATTTTCTCAAAAACTATTTTCTGAGATTGGACACTAAAGTGAATTGGTCTTGTATGGTGGAGACACAAAACACGATTTAGAGCCAATATAACTGGGCTATCTTAATACACGAGAGGTAGACATATAATAGAGCTAAAGTCACCCTAAAAACTTGGCTAATTAACATTGAATTGACAAAATAATATTTTCTCAAAAACTATTTTCTGAGATTGGACACTAAAGTGAATTGGTCTTGTATGGTGGAGACATAAAAACGGGATTTAGAGCCCCTATAACTGGGCTATCTTAATACACGAGAGGTAGACACATAATAGAGCTAAAATCACCCTAAAAAATAGGCTAATTAACATTGAATTGACAAAATAATATTTTCTCAAAAACTATTTTCTGAGATTGGACACTAAAGTGAATTGGTCTTGTATGGTGGAGACATAAAACGGGATTTAGAGCTAAAATCACCCTAAAAACTAAGATAATTAACATTGAATTGACAAAATAATAATTTCTCAAAAACTATTTTCTGAGATTGGACACTAAAGTGAATTGGTCTTGTATGGTGGAGACACAAAACGGGATTTAGAGCCAATATAACTGGGCTATCTACACGAGAGGTAGACATATAATAGAGCTAAAATCACCCTAAAAAACTAAGATAATTAACATTGAATTGACAAAATAATAATTTCTCAAAAACTATTTTCTGAGATTGGACACTAAAGTTAATTGGTCTTGTATGGTGGAGACACAAAACGGGATTTAGAGCCAATATAACTGGGCTATCTACACGAGAGGTAGACATATAATAGAGCTAAAATCACCCTAAAAAACTAAGATAATTAACATTGAATTGACAAAATAATAATTTCTCAAAAACTATTTTCTGAGATTGGACACTAAAGTGAATTGGTCTTGTATGGTGGAGACACAAAACGGGATTTAGAGCCAATATAACTGGGCTATCTACACGAGAGGTAGACATATAATAGAGCTAAAATCACCCTAACAAACTAAGATAATTAACATTGAATTGACAAAATAATAATTTCTCAAAAACTATTTTCTGAGATTGGACACTAAAGTGAATTGGTCTTGTATGGTGGAGACACAAAACGGGATTTAGAGCCTCTATAACTGGGCTATCTACACGAGAGGTAGACATATAATAGAGCTAAAATCACCCTAAACAACTAAGATAATTAACATTGAATTGACAAAATAATAATTTCTCAAAAACTATTTTCTGAGATTGGACACTAAAGTGAATTGGTCTTGTATGGTGGAGACACAAAACGGGATTTAGAGCCAATATAACTGGGCTATCTACACGAGAGGTAGACATATAATAGAGCTAAAATCACCCTAAAAAACTAAGATAATTAACATTGAATTGACAAAATAATAATTTCTCAAAAACTATTTTCTGAGATTGGACACTAAAGTGAATTGGTCTTGTATGGTGGAGACACAAAACGGGATTTAGAGCCAATATAACTGGGCTATCTACACGAGAGGTAGACATATAATAGAGCTAAAATCACCCTAAAAAACTAAGATAATTAACATTGAATTGACAAAATAATAATTTCTCAAAAACTATTTTCTGAGATTGGACACTAAAGTGAATTGGTCTTGTATGGTGGAGACACAAAACGGGATTTAGAGCCTCTATAACTGGGCTATCTACACGAGAGGTAGACATATAATAGAGCTAAAATCACCCTAAAAACTAGGCTAATTAACATTGAATTGACAAAATAATATTTTCTCAAAAACTATTTTCTGAGATTGGACACTAAAGTGAATTGGTCTTGAATGGTGGAGACCTAAAACGGGATTTAGAGCCTCTATAACTGGGCTATCTACACGAGAGGTAGACATATAATAGAGCTAAAATCACCCTAAAAACTAGGCTAATTAACATTGAATTGACAAAATAATATTTTCTCAAAAACTATTTTCTGAGATTGGACACTAAAGTGAATTGGTCTTGTATGGTGGAGACATAAAACGGGATTTAGAGCCTCTATAACTGGGCTATCTACACGAGAGGTAGACATATAATAGAGCTAAAATCACCCTAAAAACTAAGATAATTAACATTGAATTGACAAAAAAATATTTTCTCAAAAAATATTTTCTGAGATTGGACACTAAAGTGAATTGGTCTTGTATGGTGGAGACATAAAACGGGATTTAGAGCCTCTATAACTGGGCTATCTACATGAGAGGTAGACATATAATAGAGCTAAAATCACCCTAAAAACTAAGATAATTAACATTGAATTGACAACAAAATATTTTCTCAAAAACTATTTTCTGAGATTGGACACTAAAGTGAATTGGTCTTGTATGGTGGAGACATAAAACGGGATTTAGAGCCTCTATAACTGGGCTATCTACATGAGAGGTAGACATATAATAGAGCTAAAATCACCCTAAAAACTAAGATAATTAACATTGAATTGACAAAATTATATTTTCTCAAAAACTATTTTCTGAGATTGGACACTAAAGTGAATTGGTCTTGTATGATGGAGACATAAAACGGGATTTAGAGCCTCTATATCTGGGCTATCTACATGAGAGGTAGACATATAATAGAGCTAAAATCACCCTAAAAACTAAGATAATTAACATTGAATTGACAAAATAATATTTTCTCAAAAACTATTTTCTGAGATTGGACACTAAAGTGAATTGGTCTTGTATGATGGAGACATAAAACGGGATTTAGAGCCTCTATAACTGGGCTATCTACATGAGAGGTAGACATATAATAGAGCTAAAATCACCCTAAAAACTAAGATAATTAACATTGAATTGACAAAATAATATTTTCTCAAAAACTATTTTCTGAGATTGGACACTAAAGTGAATTGGTCTTGTATGGTGGAAACACAAAACGGGATTTAGAGCCAATATAACTGGGCTATCTACACGAGAGGTAGACATATAATAGAGCTAAAATCACCCTAAAAACTAAGATAATTAACATTGAATTGACAAAATAATAATTTCTCAAAAACTATTTTCTGAGATTGGACACTAAAGTGAATTGGTCTTGTATGGTGGAGACACAAAACGGGATTTAGAGCCAATATAACTGGGCTATCTACACGAGAGGTAGACATATAATAGAGCTAAAATCACCCTAAAAACTAAGATAATTAACATTGAATTGACAAAATAATAATTTCTCAAAAACTATTTTCTGAGATTGGACACTAAAGTGAATTGGTCTTGTATGGTGGAGACACAAAACGGGATTTAGAGCCAATATAACTGGGCTATCTACACGAGAGGTAGACATATAATAGAGCTAAAATCACCCTAAAAACAAAGATAATTAACATTGAATTGACAAAATAATAATTTCTCAAAAACTATTTTCTGAGATTGGACACTAAAGTGATTTGGTCTTGTATGGTGGAGACACAAAACGGGATTTAGAGCCAATATAACTGGGCTATCTACACGAGAGGTAGACATATAATAGAGCTAAAATCACCCTAAAAACTAAGATAATTAACATTGAATTGACAAAATAATTATTTCTCAAAAACTATTTTCTGAGATTGGACACTAAAGTGAATTGGTCTTGTATGGTGGAGACACAAAACAGGATTTAGAGCCAATATAACTGGGCTATCTACACGAGAGGTAGACATATAATAGAGCTAAAATCACCCTAAAAACTAAGATAATTAACATTGAATTGAGAAAATAATAATTTCTCAAAAACTATTTTCTGAGATTGGACACTAAAGTGAATTGGTCTTGTATGGTGGAGACACAAAACGGGATTTAGAGCCTCTATAACTGGGCTATCTTAATACACGAGAGGTAGACATATAATAGAGCTAAAATCACCCTAAAAACTAGGCTAATTAACATTGAATTGACAAAATAATATTTTCTCAAAAACTATTTTCTGAGATTGGACACTAAAGTGAATTGGTCTTGTATGGTGGAAACATACAAACGGGATTTAGAGCCCCTATAACTGGGCTATCTTAATACATGAGAGGTAGACATATAATAGAGCTAAAATCACCCTAAAAACTAAGATAATTAACATTGAATTGACAAAATAATATTTTCTCAAAAACTATTTTCTGAGATTGGACACTAAAGTGAATTGGTCTTGTATGGTGGAGACACAAAACACGATTTAGAGCCAATATAACTGGGCTATCTTAATACACGAGAGGTAGACATATAATAGAGCTAAAATCACCCTAAAAACTAAGATAATTAACATTGAATTGACAAAATAATATTTTCTCAAAAAACTATTTTCTGAGATTGGACACTAAAGTGAATTGGTCTTGTATGGTGGAGACACAAAACACGATTTAGAGCCAATATAACTGGGCTATCTTAATACATGAGAGGTAGACATATAATAGAGCTAAAATCACCCTAAAAACTAGGCTAATTAACATTGAATTGACAAAATAATATTTTCTCAAAAACTATTTTCTGAGATTGGACACTAAAGTGAATTGGTCTTGTATGGTGGAGACATAAAAACGGGATTTAGAGCCAATATAACTGGGCTATCTTAATACATGAGAGGTAGACATATAATAGAGCTAAAATCACCCTAAAAACTAAGATAATTAACATTGAATTGACAAAATAATATTTTCTCAAAAACTATTTTCTGAGATTGGACACTAAAGTGAATTGGTCTTGTATGGTGGAGACACAAAACACGATTTAGAGCCAATATAACTGGGCTATCTTAATACATGAGAGGTAGACATATAATAGAGCTAAAATCACCCTAAAAACTAGGCTAATTAACATTGAATTGACAAAATAATATTTTCTCAAAAACTATTTTCTGAGATTGGACACTAAAGTGAATTGGTCTTGTATGGTGGAGACATAAAAACGGGATTTAGAGCCAATATAACTGGGCTATCTTAATACATGAGAGGTAGACATATAATAGAGCTAAAATCACCCTAAAAACTAAGATAATTAACATTGAATTGACAAAATAATATTTTCTCAAAAACTATTTTCTGAGATTGGACACTAAAGTGAATTGGTCTTGTATGGTGGAGACATAAAAACGGGATTTTGAGCCCCTATAACTGGGTTATCTTAATACACGAGAG
Organism: Lithodes maja; assembly: GCA_037953745.1. Classification (NCBI taxonomy): domain Eukaryota; kingdom Metazoa; phylum Arthropoda; class Malacostraca; order Decapoda; family Lithodidae; genus Lithodes; species Lithodes maja. Next base: position 22,038 of record JBAKBP010027518.1, on the reverse strand, counting down.
GTAGACATATAATAGAGCTAAAATCACCCTAAAAACTAAGATAATTAACATTGAATTGACAAAATAATATTTTCTCAAAAACTATTTTCTGAGATTGGACACTAAAGTGAATTGGTCTTGTATGGTGGAGACATAAAAACGGGATTTAGAGCCCTATAACTGGGCTATCTTAATACACGAGAGGTAGACATATAATAGAGCTAAAATCACCCTAAAAACTAAGATAATTAACATTGAATTGACAAAATAATATTTTCTCAAAAACTATTTTCTGAGATTGGACACTAAAGTGAATTGGTCTTGTATGGTGGAGACATAAAAACGGGATTTAGAGCCCCTATAACTGGGCTATCTTAATACACGAGAGGTAGACATATAATAGAGCTAAAATCACCCTAAAAACTAGGCTAATTAACATTGAATTGACAAAATAATATTTTCTCAAAAACTATTTTCTGAGATTGGACACTAAAGTGAATTGGTCTTGTATGGTGGAGACACAAAACGGGATTTAGAGCCAATATAACTGGGCTATCTTAATACACGAGAGGTAGACATATAATAGAGCTAAAATCACCCTAAAAACTAGGCTAATTAACATTGAATTGACAAAATAATATTTTCTCAAAAACTATTTTCTGAGATTGGACACTAAAGTGAATTGGTCTTGTATGGTGGAGACACAAAACGGGATTTAGAGCCTCTATAACTGGGCTATCTACACAAGAGGTAGACATATAATAGAGCTAAAATCACCCTAAAAACTAAGATAATTAACATTGAATTGACAAAATAATAATTTCTCAAAAACTATTTTCTGAGATTGGACACTAAAGTGAATTGGTCTTGTATGGTGGAGACACAAAACACGATTTAGAGCCAATATAACTGGGCTATCTTAATACACGAGAGGTAGACACATAATAGAGCTAAAATCACCCTAAAAACTAGGCTAATTAACATTGAATTGACAAAATAATAATTTCTCAAAAACTATTTTCTGAGATTGGACACTAAAGTGAATTGGTCTTGTATGGTGGAGACACAAAACACGATTTAGAGCCAATATAACTGGGCTATCTTAATACACGAGAGGTAGACACATAATAGAGCTAAAATCACCCTAAAAACTAGGCTAATTAACATTGAATTGACAAAATAATATTTTCTCAAAAACTATTTTCTGAGATTGGACACTAAAGTGAATTGGTCTTGTATGGTGGAGACACAAAACACGATTTAGAGCCAATATAACTGGGCTATCTTAATACACGAGAGGTAGACATATAATAGAGCTAAAATCACCCTAAAAACTAGGCTAATTAACATTGAATTGACAAAATAATATTTTCTCAAAAACTATTTTCTGAGATTGGACACTAAAGTGAATTGGTCTTGTATGGTGGAGACACAAAACACGATTTAGAGCCAATATAACTGGGCTATCTTAATACACGAGAGGTAGACATATAATAGAGCTAAAATCACCCCTAAAAACTAGGCTAATTAACATTGAATTGACAAAATAATATTTTCTCAAAAACTATTTTCTGAGATTGGACACTAAAGTGAATTGGTCTTGTATGGTGGAGACACAAAACACGATTTAGAGCCAATATAACTGGGCTATCTTAATACACGAGAGGTAGACATATAATAGAGCTAAAGTCACCCTAAAAACTAGGCTAATTAACATTGAATTGACAAAATAATATTTTCTCAAAAACTATTTTCTGAGATTGGACACTAAAGTGAATTGGTCTTGTATGGTGGAGACACAAAACACGATTTAGAGCCAATATAACTGGGCTATCTTAATACACGAGAGGAAGACATATAATAGAGCTAAAATCACCCTAAAAACTAGGCTAATTAACATTGAATTGACAAAATAATATTTTCTCAAAAACTATTTTCTGAGATTGGACACTAAAGTGAATTGGTCTTGTATGGTGGAGACACAAAACACGATTTAGAGCCAATATAACTGGGCTATCTTAATACACGAGAGGTAGACACATAATAGAGCTAAAATCACCCTAAAAACTAGGCTAATTAACATTGAATTGACAAAATAATATTTTCTCAAAAACTATTTTCTGAGATTGGACACTAAAGTGAATTGGTCTTGTATGGTGGAGACACAAAACACGATTTAGAGCCAATATAACTGGGCTATCTTAATACACGAGAGGTAGACACATAATAGAGCTAAAATCACCCTAAAAACTAGGCTAATTAACATTGAATTAACAAAATAATATTTTCTCAAAAACTATTTTCTGAGATTGGACACTAAAGTGAATTGGTCTTGTATGGTGGAAATACAAAACACGATTTAGAGCCAATATAACTGGGCTATCTTAATACACGAGAGGTAGACACATAATAGAGCTAAAATCACCCTAAAAACTAGGCTAATTAACATTGAATTGACAAAATAATATTTTCTCAAAAACTATTTTCTGAGATTGGACACTAAAGTGAATTGGTCTTGTATGGTGGAGACACAAAACACGATTTAGAGCCAATATAACTGGGCTATCTTAATACACGAGAGGTAGACACATAATAGAGCTAAAATCACCCTAAAAACTAGGCTAATTAACATTGAATTGACAAAATAATATTTTCTCAAAAACTATTTTCTGAGATTGGACACTAAAGTGAATTGGTCTTGTATGGTTGAGACACAAAACGGGATTTAGAGCCAATATAACTGGGCTATCTTAATACACGAGAGGTAGACATATAATAGAGCTAAAATCACCCTAAGAACTAGGCTAATTAACATTGAATTGACAAAATAATATTTTCTCAAAAACTATTTTCTGAGATTGGACACTAAAGTGAATTGGTCTTGTATGGTGGAGACACAAAACGGGATTTAGAGCCAATATAACTGGGCTATCTTAATACATGAGAGGTAGACATATAATAGAGCTAAAATCACCCTAAAAACTAGGCTAATTAACATTGAATTGACAAAATAATATTTTCTCAAAAACTATTTTCTGAGATTGGACACTAAAGTGAATTGGTCTTGTATGGTGGAGACACAAAACACGATTTAGAGCCCCTATAACTGGGTTATCTTAATACATGAGAGGTAGACACATAATAGAGCTAAAATCACCCTAAAAACTAAGATAATTAACATTGAATTGACAAAATAATAATTTCTCAAAAACTATTTTCTGAGATTGGACACTAAAGTGAATTGGTCTTATATGGTGGAGACACAAAACACGATTTAGAGCCCCTATAACTGGGCTATCTACACGAAAGGTAGACACATAATAGAGCTAAAATCACCCTAAAAACTAAGATAATTAACATTGAATTGACAAAATAATAATTTCTCAAAAACTATTTTCTGAGATTGGACACTAAAGTGAATTGGTCTTGTATGGTGGAGACACAAAACGGGATTTAGAGCCTCTATAACTGGGCTATGTACACGAGAGGTAGACATATAATTCAGCTAAAATCACCCTAAAAACTAAGATAATTAACATTGAATTGAAAAAATAATAATTTCTCAAAAACTATTTTCTGAGATTGGACACTAAAGTGATTTGGTCTTGTATGGTGGAGACACAACACGGGATTTAGAGCCTCTATAACTGGGCTATCTTAATACATGAGAGGTAGACATATAATACAGCTAAAATCACCCTAAAAACTAAGATAATTAACATTGAATTGAAAAAATAATAATTTCTCAAAAACTATTTTCTGAGATTGGACACTAAAGTGATTTGGTCTTGTATGGTGGAGACACAAAACGGGATTTAGAGCCTCTATAACTGGGCTATCTTAATACATGAGAGGTAGACATATAATACAGCTAAAATCACCCTAAAAACTAAGATAATTAACATTGAATTGACAAAATAATAATTTCTCAAAAACTATTTTCTGAGATTGGACACTAAAGTGATTTGGTCTTGTATGGTGGAGACACAAAACGGGATTTAGAGCCTCTATAACTGGGCTATCTTAATACAAGAGAGGTAGACATATACTACAGCTAAAATCACCCTAAAAACTAAGATAATTAACATTGAATTGACAAAATAATAATTTCTCAAAAACTATTTTCTGAGATTGGACACTAAAGTGATTTGGTCTTGTATGGTGGAGACACAAAACGGGATTTAGAGCCTCTATAACTGGGCTATCTTAATACAAGAGAGGTAGACATATAATACAGCTAAAATCACCCTAAAAACTAAGATAATTAACATTGAATTGACAAAATAATAATTTCTCAAAAACTATTTTCTGAGATTGGACACTAAAGTGATTTGGTCTTGTATGGTGGAGACACAACACGGGATTTAGAGCCTCTATAACTGGGCTATCTTAATACAAGAGAGGTAGACATATAATACAGCTAAAATCACCCTAAAAACTAAGATAATTAACATTGAATTGACAAAATAATAATTTCTCAAAAACTATTTTCTGAGATTGGACACTAAAGTGATTTGGTCTTGTATGGTGGAGACACAAAACGGGATTTAGAGCCTCTATAACTGGGCTATCTTAATACATGAGAGGTAGACATATAATACAGCTAAAATCACCCTAAAAACTAAGATAATTAACATTGAATTGAAAAAATATTAATTTCTCAAAAACTATTTTCTGAGATTGGACACTAAAGTGATTTGGTCTTGTATGGTGGAGACACAAAACGGGATTTAGAGCCTCTATAACTGGGCTATCTTAATACATGAGAGGTAGACATATAATACAGCTAAAATCACCCTAAAAACTAAGATAATTAACATTGAATTGACAAAATAATAATTTCTCAAAAACTATTTTCTGAGATTGGACACTAAAGTGATTTGGTCTTGTATGGTGGAGACACAAAACGGGATTTAGAGCCTCTATAACTGGGCTATCTTAATACATGAGAGGTAGACATATAATACAGCTAAAATCACCCTACAAACTAAGACAATTAACATTGAATTGACAAAATAATAATTTCTCAAAAACTATTTTCTGAGATTGGACACTAAAGTGATTTGGTCTTGTATGGTGGAGACACAAAACGGGATTTAGAGCCTCTATAACTGGGCTATCTTAATACATGAGAGGTAGACATATAATACAGCTAAAATCACCCTAAAAACTAAGATAATTAACATTGAATTGACAAAATAATAATTTCTCAAAAACTATTTTCTGAGATTGGACACTAAAGTGATTTGGTCTTGTATGGTGGAGACACAAAACGGGATTTAGAGCCTCTATAACTGGGCTATTTTAGCTCTATTATATGTCTACCTCTCGTGTATTAAGATAGCCCAGTTATAGAGGCTCTAAATCCCGTTTTGTATCTCCACCATACAAGACCAATTCACTTTAGTGTCCAATCTCAGAAAATAGTTTTTGAGAAATTATTATTTTGTCAATTCAATGTTAATTATCTTAGTTTTTAGGGTGATTTTAGCTCTATTATATGTCTACCTCTCGTGTAGATAGCCCAGTTATAGAGGCTCTAAATCCCGTTTTGTGTCTCCACCATACAAGACCAATTCACTTTAGTGTCCAATCTCAGAAAATAGTTTTTGAGAAATTATTATTTTGTCAATTCAATGTTAATTATCTTAGTTTTTAGGGTGATTTTAGCTCTATTATATGTCTACCTCTCGTGTAGATAGCCCAGTTATAGAGGCTCTAAATCCCGTTTTGTGTCTCCACCATACAAGACCAATTCACTTTAGTGTCCAATCTCAGAAAATAGTTTTTGAGAAATGATTATTTTGTCAATTCAATGTTAATTATCTTAGTTTTTAGGGTGATTTTAGCTGTATTATATGTCTACCTCTCGTGTAGATAGCCCAGTTATAGAGGCTCTAAATCCCGTTTTGTGTATCCACCATACAAGACCAATTCACTTTAGTGTCCAATCTCAGAAAATAGTTTTTGAGAAATTATTATTTTGTCAATTCAATGTTAATTATCTTAGTTTTTAGGGTGATTTTAGCTGTATTATATGTCTACCTCTCGTGTAGATAGCCCAGTTATAGAGGCTCTAAATCCCGTTTTGTGTCTCCACCATACAAGACCAATTCACTTTAGTGTCCAATCTCAGAAAATAGTTTTTGAGAAATTATTATTTTGTCAATTCAATGTTAATTATCTTAGTTTTTAGGGTGATTTTAGCTGTATTATATGTCTACCTCTCGTGTAGATAGCCCAGTTATAGAGGCTCTAAATCCCGTTTTGTGTCTCCACCATACAAGACCAATTCACTTTAGTGTCCAATCTCAGAAAATAGTTTTTGAGAAAATATTATTTTGTCAATTCAATGTTAATTATCTTAGTTTTTAGGGTGATTTTAGCTCTATTATATGTCTACCTCTCGTGTAGATAGCCCAGTTATAGAGGCTCTAAATCCCGTTTATATTATTTTGTCAATTCAATGTTCATTAGACTAGTTTTTAGGGTGATTTTAGCTCTATTATATGTCTACCTCTCGTGTAGATAGCCCAGTTATAGAGGCTCTAAATCCCGTTTTATGTCTCCACCATACAAGACCAATTCACTTTAGTGTCCAATCTCAGAAAATAGTTTTTGAGAAAATATTATTTTGTCAATTCAATGTTAATTAGCCTAGTTTTTAGGGTGATTTTAGCTCTATTATATGTCTACCTCTCATGTATTAAGATAGCCCAGTTATAGAGGCTCTAAATCCCGTTTTATGTCTCCACCATACAAGACCAAATCACTTTAGTGTCCAATCTCAGAAAATAGTTTTTGAGAAAATATTATTTTGTCAATTCAATGTTAATTAGCCTAGTTTTTAGGGTGATTTTAGCTCTATTATATGTCTACCTCTCATGTATTAAGATAGCCCAGTTATAGAGGCTCTAAATCCCGTTGTATGTCTCCACCATACAAGACCAAATCACTTTAGTGTCCAATCTCAGAAAATAGTTTTTGAGAAATTATTATTTTTTCAATTCAATGTTAATTATCTTAGTTTTTAGGGTGATTTTAGCTGTGTTTTATGTCTACCTCTCGTGTAGATAGCCCAGTTATAGAGGCTCTAAATCCCGTTTATATTATTTTGTCAATTCAATGTTAATTATCTTAATTTTTAGGGTGATTTTAGCTCTATTATATGTCTACCTCTCGTGTAGATAGCCCAGTTATAGAGGCTCCAGTTATAGAGGCTCTAAATCCCGTTTTGTGTCTCCACCATACAAGACCAAATCACTTTAGTGTCCAATCTCAGAAAATAGTTTTTGAGAAATTATTATTTTGTCAATTCAATGTTAATTATCTTAGTTTTTAGGGTGATTTTAGCTGTACTATATGTCTACCTCTCATGTATTAAGATAGCCCAGTTATAGAGGCTCTAAATCCCGTTTTGTGTCTCCACCATACAAGACCAAATCACTTTAGTGTCCAATCTCAGAAAATAGTTTTTGAGAAATTATTATTTTGTCAATTCAATGTTAATTATCTTAGTTTTTAGGGTGATTTTAGCTGTATTATATGTCTAGCTCTCATGTATTAAGATAGCCCAGTTATAGAGGCTCTAAATCCCGTTTTGTGTGTCCACCATACAAGACCAAATCACTTTAGTGTCCAATCTCAGAAAATAGTTTTTGAGAAATTATTATTTTTTCAATTCAATGTTAATTATCTTAGTTTTTAGGGTGATTTTAGCTGTATTATATGTCTACCTCTCATGTATTAAGATAGCCCAGTTATAGAGGCTCTAAATCCCGTTTTGTGTCTCCACCATACAAGACCAAATCACTTTAGTGTCCAATCTCAGAAAATAGTTTTTGAGAAATTATTATTTTTTCAATTCAATGTTAATTATCTTAGTTTTTAGGGTGATTTTAGCTGTATTATATGTCTACCTCTCATGTATTAAGATAGCCCAGTTATAGAGGCTCTAAATCCCGTTTTGTGTCTCCACCATACAAGACCAAATCACTTTAGTGTCCAATCTCAGAAAATAGTTTTTGAGAAATTATTATTTTGTCAATTCAATGTTAATTATCTTAGTTTTTAGGGTGATTTTAGCTGTATTATATGTCTACCTCTCTTGTATTAAGATAGCCCAGTTATAGAGGCTCTAAATCCCGTTTTGTGTCTCCACCATACAAGACCAAATCACTTTAGTGTCCAATCTCAGAAAATAGTTTTTGAGAAATAATTATTTTGTCAATTCAATGTTAATTATCTTAGTTTTTAGGGTGATTTTAGCTGTATTATATGTCTACCTCTCTTGTATTAAGATAGCCCAGTTATAGAGGCTCTAAATCCCGTTTTGTGTCTCCACCATACAAGACCAAATCACTTTAGTGTCCAATCTCAGAAAATAGTTTTTGAGAAATTATTATTTTGTGTCAATTCAATGTTAATTATCTTAGTTTTTAGGGTGATTTTAGCTGTATTATATGTCTACCTCTCTTGTATTAAGATAGCCCAGTTATAGAGGCTCTAAATCCCGTTTTGTGTCTCCACCATACAAGACCAAATCACTTTAGTGTCCAATCTCAGAAAATAGTTTTTGAGAAATTATTATTTTGTCAATTCAATGTTAATTATCTTAGTTTGTAGGGTGATTTTAGCTGTATTATATGTCTACCTCTCATGTATTAAGATAGCCCAGTTATAGAGGCTCTAAATCCCGTTTTGTGTCTCCACCATACAAGACCAAATCACTTTAGTGTCCAATCTCAGAAAATAGTTTTTGAGAAATTATTATTTTTTCAATACAATGTTAATTATCTTAGTTTTTAGGGTGATTTTAGCTGTATTATATGTCTACCTCTCATGTATTAAGATAGCCCAGTTATAGAGGCTCTAAATCCCGTTTTGTGTCTCCACCATACAAGACCAAATCACTTTAGTGTCCAATCTCAGAAAATAGTTTTTGAGAAATTATTATTTTTTCAATTCAATGTTAATTATCTTAGTTTTTAGGGTGATTTTAGCTGTATTATATGTCTACCTCTCATGTATTAAGATAGCCCAGTTATAGAGGCTCTAAAACCCGTTTATATTATTTTGTCAATTCAATGTTAATTATCTTAGTTTTTAGGGTGATTTTAGCTCTATTATATGTCTACCTCTCATGTAGATAGCCCAGTTATAGAGGCTCTAAATCCCGTTTTGTGTCTCCACCATACAAGACCAATTCACTTTAGTGTCCAATCTCAGAAAATAGTTTTTGAGAAATTATTATTTTGTCAATTCAATGTTAATTATCTTAGTTTTTAGGGTGATTTTAGCTGTATTATATGTCTACCTCTCGTGTAGATAGCCCAGTTATAGAGGCTCTAAATCCCGTTTATATTATTTTGTCAATTCAATGTTAATTATCTTAGTTTTTAGGGTGATTTTAGCTCTATTATATGTCTACTTCTCGTGTAGATAGCCCAGTTATAGAGGCTCTAAACCCCGTTTTGTGTCTCCACCATACAAGACCAATTCACTTTAGTGTCCAATCTCAGAAAATAGTTTTTGAGAAATTATTATTTTGTCAATTCAATGTTAATTATCTTAGTTTTTAGGGTGATTTTAGCTGTGTTATATGTCTACCTCTCGTGTAGATAGCCCAGTTATAGAGGCTCTAAATCCCGTTTATATTATTTTGTCAATTCAATGTTAATTATATTAGTTTTTAGGGTGATTTTAGCTCTATTATATGTCTACCTCTCGTGTAGATAGCCCAGTTATAGAGGCTCTAAATCCCGTTTTGTGTCTCCACCATACAAGACCAATTCACTTTAGTGTCCAATCTCAGAAAATAGTTTTTGAGAAATAATTATTTTGTCAATTCAATGTTAATTATCTTAGTTTTTAGGGTGATTTTAGCTGTATTATATGTCTACCTCTCGTGTAGATAGCCCAGTTATAGAGGCTCTAAATCCCGTTTATATTATTTTGTCAATTCAATGTTAATTATCTTAGTTTTTAGGGTGATTTTAGCTCTATTATATGTCTACCTCTCGTGTAGATAGCCCAGTTATAGAGGCTCTAAATCCCGTTTTGTGTCTCCACCATACAAGACCAATTCACTTTAGTGTCCAATCTCAGAAAATAGTTTTTGAGAAATTATTATTTTGTCAATTCAATGTTAATTATCTTAGTTTTTAGGGTGATTTTAGCTGTATTATATGTCTACCTCTCGTGTAGATAGCCCAGTTATAGAGGCTCTAAATCCCGTTTATATTATTTTGTCAATTCAATGTTAATTATCTTAGTTTTTAGGGTGATTTTAGCTGTATTATATGTCTACCTCTCGTGTAGATAGCCCAGTTATAGAGGCTCTAAATCCCGTTTTGTGTCTCCACCATACAAGACCAAATCACTTTAGTGTCCAATCTCAGAAAATAGTTTTTGAGAAATTATTATTTTGTCAATTCAATGTTAATTATCTTAGTTTTTAGGGTGATTTTAGCTGTATTATATGTCTACCTCTCGTGTAGATAGCCCAGTTATAGAGGCTCTAAATCCCGTTTATATTATTTTGTCAATTCAATGTTAATTATCTTAGTTTTTAGGGTGATTTTAGCTGTATTATATGTCTACCTCTCATGTATTAAGATAGCCCAGTTATAGAGGCTCTAAATCCCGTTTTGTGTCTCCACCATACAAGACCAATTCACTTTAGTGTCCAATCTCAGAAAATAGTTTTTGAGAAAATATTATTTTGTCAATTCAATGTTAATTAGCCTAGTTTTTAGGGTGATTTTAGCTCTATTATATGTCTACCTCTCATGTATTAAGATAGCCCAGTTATAGAGGCTCTAAATCCCGTTGTATGTCTCCACCATACAAGACCAAATCACTTTAGTGTCCAATCTCAGAAAATAGTTTTTGAGAAATTATTATTTTTTCAATTCAATGTTAATTATCTTAGTTTTTAGGGTGATTTTAGCTGTGTTTTATGTCTACCTCTCGTGTAGATAGCCCAGTTATAGAGGCTCTAAATCCCGTTTATATTATTTTGTCAATTCAATGTTAATTATCTTAATTTTTAGGGTGATTTTAGCTCTATTATATGTCTACCTCTCGTGTAGATAGCCCAGTTATAGAGGCTCCAGTTATAGAGGCTCTAAATCCCGTTTTGTGTCTCCACCATACAAGACCTAATCACTTTAGTGTCCAATCTCAGAAAATAGTTTTTGAGAAATTATTATTTTGTCAATTCAATGTTAATTATCTTAGTTTTTAGGGTGATTTTAGCTGTACTATATGTCTACCTCTCATGTATTAAGATAGCCCAGTTATAGAGGCTCTAAATCCCGTTTTGTGTCTCCACCATACAAGACAAAATCACTTTAGTGTCCAATCTCAGAAAATAGTTTTTGAGAAATTATTATTTTGTCAATTCAATGTTAATTATCTTAGTTTTTAGGGTGATTTTAGCTGTATTATATGTCTACCTCTCATGTATTAAGATAGCCCAGTTATAGAGGCTCTAAATCCCGTTTTGTGTGTCCACCATACAAGACCAAATCACTTTAGTGTCCAATCTCAGAAAATAGTTTTTGAGAAATTATTATTTTTTCAATTCAATGTTAATTATCTTAGTTTTTAGGGTGATTTTAGCTGTATTATATGTCTACCTCTCATGTATTAAGATAGCCCAGTTATAGAGGCTCTAAATCCCGTTTTGTGTCTCCACCATACAAGACCAAATCACTTTAGTGTCCAATCTCAGAAAATAGTTTTTGAGAAATTATTATTTTTTCAATTCAATGTTAATTATCTTAGTTTTTAGGGTGATTTTAGCTGTATTATATGTCTACCTCTCATGTATTAAGATAGCCCAGTTATAGAGGCTCTAAATCCCGTTTTGTGTCTCCACCATACAAGACCAAATCACTTTAGTGTCCAATCTCAGAAAATAGTTTTTGAGAAATTATTATTTTGTCAATTCAATGTTAATTATCTTAGTTTTTAGGGTGATTTTAGCTGTATTATATGTCTACCTCTCTTGTATTAAGATAGCCCAGTTATAGAGGCTCTAAATCCCGTTTTGTGTCTCCACCATACAAGACCAAATCACTTTAGTGTCCAATCTCAGAAAATAGTTTTTGAGAAATAATTATTTTGTCAATTCAATGTTAATTATCTTAGTTTTTAGGGTGATTTTAGCTGTATTATATGTCTACCTCTCTTGTATTAAGATAGCCCAGTTATAGAGGCTCTAAATCCCGTTTTGTGTCTCCACCATACAAGACCAAATCACTTTAGTGTCCAATCTCAGAAAATAGTTTTTGAGAAATTATTATTTTGTCAATTCAATGTTAATTATCTTAGTTTTTAGGGTGATTTTAGCTGTATTATATGTCTACCTCTCTTGTATTAAGATAGCCCAGTTATAGAGGCTCTAAATCCCGTTTTGTGTCTCCACCATACAAGACCAAATCACTTTAGTGTCCAATCTCAGAAAATAGTTTTTGAGAAATTATTATTTTGTCAATTCAATGTTAATTATCTTAGTTTGTAGGGTGATTTTAGCTGTATTATATGTCTACCTCTCATGTATTAAGATAGCCCAGTTATAGAGGCTCTAAATCCCGTTTTGTGTCTCCACCATACAAGACCAAATCACTTTAGTGTCCAATCTCAGAAAATAGTTTTTGAGAAATTATTATTTTTTCAATACAATGTTAATTATCTTAGTTTTTAGGGTGATTTTAGCTGTATTATATGTCTACCTCTCATGTATTAAGATAGCCCAGTTATAGAGGCTCTAAATCCCGTTTTGTGTCTCCACCATACAAGACCAAATCACTTTAGTGTCCAATCTCAGAAAATAGTTTTTGAGAAATTATTATTTTTTCAATTCAATGTTAATTATCTTAGTTTTTAGGGTGATTTTAGCTGTATTATATGTCTACCTCTCATGTATTAAGATAGCCCAGTTATAGAGGCTCTAAAACCCGTTTATATTATTTTGTCAATTCAATGTTAATTATCTTAGTTTTTAGGGTGATTTTAGCTCTATTATATGTCTACCTCTCATGTAGATAGCCCAGTTATAGAGGCTCTAAATCCCGTTTTGTGTCTCCACCATACAAGACCAATTCACTTTAGTGTCCAATCTCAGAAAATAGTTTTTGAGAAATTATTATTTTGTCAATTCAATGTTAATTATCTTAGTTTTTAGGGTGATTTTAGCTGTATTATATGTCTACCTCTCGTGTAGATAGCCCAGTTATAGAGGCTCTAAATCCCGTTTAAATTATTTTGTCAATTCAATGTTAATTATCTTAGTTTTTAGGGTGATTTTAGCTCTATTATATGTCTACCTCTCGTGTAGATAGCCCAGTTATAGAGGCTCTAAACCCCGTTTTGTGTCTCCACCATACAAGACCAATTCACTTTAGTGTCCAATCTCAGAAAATAGTTTTTGATAAATTATTATTTTGTCAATTCAATGTTAATTATCTTAGTTTTTAGGGTGATTTTAGCTGTGTTATATGTCTACCTCTCGTGTAGATAGCCCAGTTATAGAGGCTCTAAATCCCGTTTATATTATTTTGTCAATTCAATGTTAATTATATTAGTTTTTAGGGTGATTTTAGCTCTATTATATGTCTACCTCTCGTGTAGATAGCCCAGTTATAGAGGCTCTAAATCCCGTTTTGTGTCTCCACCATACAAGACCAATTCACTTTAGTGTCCAATCTCAGAAAATAGTTTTTGAGAAATTATTATTTTGTCAATTCAATGTTAATTATCTTAGTTTTTAGGGTGATTTTAGCTGTATTATATGTCTACCTCTCGTGTAGATAGCCCAGTTATAGAGGCTCTAAATCCCGTTTATATTATTTTGTCAATTCAATGTTAATTATCTTAGTTTTTAGGGTGATTTTAGCTCTATTATATGTCTACCTCTCGTGTAGATAGCCCAGTTATAGAGGCTCTAAATCCCGTTTTGTGTCTCCACCATACAAGACCAATTCACTTTAGTGTCCAATCTCAGAAAATAGTTTTTGAGAAATTATTATTTTGTCAATTCAATGTTAATTATCTTAGTTTTTAGGGTGATTTTAGCTGTATTATATGTCTACCTCTCGTGTAGATAGCCCAGTTATAGAGGCTCTAAATCCCGTTTATATTATTTTGTCAATTCAATGTTAATTTTCTTAGTTTTTAGGGTGATTTTAGCTGTATTATATGTCTACCTCTCGTGTAGATAGCCCAGTTATAGAGGCTCTAAATCCCGTTTTGTGTCTCCACCATACAAGACCAAATCACTTTAGTGTCCAATCTCAGAAAATAGTTTTTGAGAAATTATTATTTTGTCAATTCAATGTTAATTATCTTAGTTTTTAGGGTGATTTTAGCTGTATTATATGTCTACCTCTCGTGTAGATAGCCCAGTTATAGAGGCTCTAAATCCCGTTTTGTGTCTCCCCCATACAAGACCAAATCACTTTAGTGTCCAATCTCAGAAAATAGTTTTTGAGAAATTATTATTTTGTCAATTCAATGTTAATTATCTTAGTTTTTAGGGTGATTTTAGCTGTATTATATGTCTACCTCTCGTGTAGATAGCCCAGTTATAGAGGCTCTAAATCCCGTTTTGTGTCTCCACCATACAAGACCAAATCACTTTAGTGTCCAAGCTCAGAAAATAGTTTTTGAGAAATTATTATTTTGTCAATTCAATGTTAATTATCTTAGTTTTTAGGGTGATTTTAGCTGTATTATATGTCTACCTCTCGTCTAGATAGCCCAGTTATAGAGGCTCTAAATCCCGTTTTGTGTCTCCACCATACAAGACCAAATCACTTTAGTGTCCAATCTCAGAAAATAGTTTTTGAGAAATTATTATTTTGTCAATTCAATGTTAATTATCTTAGTTTTTAGGGTGATTTTAGCTGTATTATATGTCTACCTCTCGTGTAGATAGCCCAGTTATAGAGGCTCTAAATCCCGTTTTGTGTCTCCACCATACAAGACCAAATCACTTTAGTGTCCAATCTCAGAAAATAGTTTTTGAGAAATTATTATTTTGTCAATTCAATGTTAATTATCTTAGTTTTTAGGGTGATTTTAGCTGTATTATATGTCTACCTCTCGTGTAGATAGCCCAGTTATAGAGGCTCTAAATCCCGTTTTGTGTCTCCACCATACAAGACCAAATCACTTTAGTGTCCAATCTCAGAAAATAGTTTTTGAGAAATTATTATTTTGTCAATTCAATGTTAATTATCTTAGTTTTTAGGGTGATTTTAGCTGTATTATATGTCTACCTCTCGTGTAGATAGCCCAGTTATAGAGGCTCTAAATCCCGTTTTGTGTCTCCACCATACAAGACCAAATCACTTTAGTGTCCAATCTCAGAAAATAGTTTTTGAGAAATTATTATTTTGTCAATTCAATGTTAATTATCTTAGTTTTTAGGGTGATTTTAGCTGTATTATATGTCTACCTCTCGTGTAGATAGCCCAGTTATAGAGGCTCTAAATCCCGTTTTGTGTCTCCACCATACAAGACCAATTCACTTTAGTGTCCAATCTCAGAAAATAGTTTTTGAGAAATTATTATTTTGTCAATTCAATGTTAATTATCTTAGTTTTTAGGGTGATTTTAGCTGTATTATATGTCTACCTCTCGTGTAGATAGCCTAGTTATAGAGGCTCTAAATCCCGTTTTGTGTCTCCACCATACAAGACCAATTCACTTTAGTGTCCAATCTCAGAAAATAGTTTTTGAGAAATTATTATTTTGTCAATTCAATGTTAATTATCTTAGTTTTTAGGGTGATTTTAGCTGTATTATATGTCTACCTCTCGTGTAGATAGCCCAGTTATAGAGGCTCTAAATCCCGTTTTGTGTCTCCACCATACAAGACCAATTCACTTTAGTGTCCAATCTCAGAAAATAGTTTTTGAGAAATTATTATTTTGTCAATTCAATGTTAATTATCTTAGTTTTTAGGGTGATTTTAGCTGTATTATATGTCTACCTCTCGTGTAGATAGCCCAGTTATAGAGGCTCTAAATCCCGTTTTGTGTCTCCACCATACAAGACCAATTCACTTTAGTGTCCAATCTCAGAAAATAGTTTTTGAGAAATTATTATTTTGTCAATTCAATGTTAATTATCTTAGTTTTTAGGGTGATTTTAGCTGTATTATATGTCTACCTCTCGTGTAGATAGCCCAGTTATAGAGGCTCTAAATCCCGTTTTGTGTCTCCACCATAAAAGACCAATTCACTTTAGTGTCCAATCTCAGAAAATAGTTTTTGAGAAATTATTATTTTGTCAATTCAATGTTAATTATCTTAGTTTTTAGGGTGATTTTAGCTCTATTATATGTCTACCTCTCGTGTAGATAGCCCAGTTATAGAGGCTCTAAATCCCGTTTATATTATTTTGTCAATTCAATGTTAATTAGACTAGTTTTTAGGGTGATTTTAGCTCTATTATATGTCTACCTCTCGTGTAGATAGCCCAGTTATAGAGGCTCTAAATCCCGTTTTATGTCTCCACCATACAAGACCAATTCACTTTAGTGTCCAATCTCAGAAAATAGTTTTTGAGAAAATATTATTTTGTCAATTCAATGTTAATTAGCCTAGTTTTTAGGGTGATTTTAGCTCTATTATATGTCTACCTCTCATGTATTAAGATAGCCCAGTTATAGAGGCTCTAAATCCCGTTTTATGTCTCCACCATACAAGACCAAATCACTTTAGTGTCCAATCTCAGAAAATAGTTTTTGAGAAAATATTATTTTGTCAATTCAATGTTAATTAGCCTAGTTTTTAGGGTGATTTTAGCTCTATTATATGTCTACCTCTCATGTATTAAGATAGCCCAGTTATAGAGGCTCTAAATCCCGTTTTATGTCTCCACCATACAAGACCAATTCACTTTAGTGTCCAATCTCAGAAAATAGTTTTTGAGAAATTATTATTTTTTCAATTCAATGTTAATTATCTTACTTTTTAGGGTGATTTTAGCTCTATTATATGTCTACCTCTCATGTATTAAGATAGCCCAGTTATAGAGGCTCTAAATCCCGTTTTATGTCTCCACCATACAAGACCAAATCACTTTAGTGTCCAATCTCAGAAAATAGTTTTTGAGAAAATATTATTTTGTCAATTCAATGTTAATTAGCCTAGTTTTTAGGGTGATTTTAGCTCTATTATATGTCTACCTCTCATGTATTAAGATAACCCAGTTATAGAGGCTCTAAATCCCGTTTTATGTCTCCACCATACAAGACCAATTCACTTTAGTGTCCAATCTCAGAAAATAGTTTTTGAGAAATTATTATTTTTTCAATTCAATGTTAATTATCTTAGTTTTTAGGGTGATTTTAGCTCTATTATATGTCTACCTCTCATGTATTAAGATAGCCCAGTTATAGAGGCTCTAAATCCCGTTTTGTGTCTCCACCATACAAGACCAATTCACTTTAGTGTCCAATCTCAGAAAATAGTTTTTGAGAAATTATTATTTTTTCAATTCAATGTTAATTATCTTAGTTTTTAGGGTGATTTTAGCTCTATTATATGTCTACCTCTCATGTATTAAGATAGCCCAGTTATAGAGGCTCTAAATCCCGTTTTGTGTCTCCACCATACAAGACCAATTCACTTTAGTGTCCAATCTCAGAAAATAGTTTTTGAGAAATTATTATTTTGTCAATTCAATGTTAATTATCTTAGTTTTTAGGGTGATTTTAGCTGTATTATATGTCTACCTCTCATGTATTAAGATAGCCCAGTTATAGAGGCTCTAAATCCCGTTTTGTGTCTCCACCATACAAGACCAATTCACTTTAGTGTCCAATCTCAGAAAATAGTTTTTGAGAAATTATTATTTTGTCAATTCAATGTTAATTATCTTAGTTTTTAGGGTGATTTTAGCTGTATTATATGTCTACCTCTCATGTATTAAGATAGCCCAGTTATAGAGGCTCTAAATCCCGTTTATATTATTTTGTCAATTCAATGTTAATTATCTTAGTTTTTAGGGTGATTTTAGCTCTATTATATGTCTACCTCTCGTGTAGATAGCCCAGTTATAGAGGCTCTAAATCCCGTTTTGTGTCTCCACCATACAAGACCAATTCACTTTAGTGTCCAATCTCAGAAAATAGTTTTTGAGAAATTATTATTTTGTCAATTCAATGTTAATTATCTTAGTTTTTAGGGTGATTTTAGCTGTATTATATGTCTACCTCTCGTGTAGATAGCCCAGGTATAGAGGCTCTAAATCCCGTTTATATTATTTTGTCAATTCAATGTTAATTATCATAGTTTTTAGGGTGATTTTAGCTCTATTATATGTCTACCTCTCGTGTAGATAGCCCAGGTATAGAGGCTCTAAATCCCGTTTTGTGTCTCCACCATACAAGACCAATTCACTTTAGTGTCCAATCTCAGAAAATAGTTTTTGAGAAATTATTATTTTGTCAATTCAATGTTAATTATCTTAGTTTTTAGGGTGATTTTAGCTGTGTTATATGTCTACCTCTCGTGTAGATAGCCCAGTTATAGAGGCTCTAAATCCCGTTTATATTATTTTGTCAATTCAATGTTAATTATCTTAGTTTTTAGGGTGATTTTAGCTCTATTATATGTCTACCTCTCGTGTAGATAGCCCAGTTATAGAGGCTCTAAATCCCGTTTTGTGTCTCCACCATACAAGACCAATTCACTTTAGTGTCCAATCTCAGAAAATAGTTTTTGAGAAATTATTATTTTGTCAATTCAATGTTAATTATCTTAGTTTTTAGGGTGATTTTAGCTGTATTATATGTCTACCTCTCGTGTAGATAGCCCAGTTATAGAGGCTCTAAATCCCGTTTATATTATTTTGTCAATTCAATGTTAATTATCTTAGTTTTTAGGGTGATTTTAGCTCTATTATATGTCTACCTCTCGTGTAGATAGCCCAGTTATAGAGGCTCTAAATCCCGTTTTGTGTCTCCACCATACAAGACCAAATCACTTTAGTGTCCAATCTCAGAAAATAGTTTTTGAGAAATTATCATTTTGTCAATTCAATGTTAATTATCTTAGTTTTAGGGTGATTTTAGCTGTATTATATGTCTACCTCTCGTGTAGATAGCCCAGTTATAGAGGCTCTAAATCCCGTTTATATTATTTTGTCAATTCAATGTTAATTATCTTAGTTTTTAGGGTGATTTTAGCTCTATTATATGTCTACCTCTCGTGTAGATAGCCCAGTTATAGAGGCTCTAAATCCCGTTTTGTGTCTCCACCATACAAGACCAAATCACTTTAGTGTCCAATCTCAGAAAATAGTTTTTGAGAAATTATTATTTTGTCAATTCAATGTTAATTATCGTAGTTTTTAGGGTGATTTTAGCTGTATTATATGTCTACCTCTCGTGTAGATAGCCCAGTTATAGAGGCTCTAAATCCCGTTTTGTGTCTCCACCATACAAGACCAATTCACTTTAGTGTCCAATCTCAGAAAATAGTTTTTACGAAATTATTATTTTGTCAATTCAATGTTAATTATCTTAGTTTTTAGGGTGATTTTAGCTCTATTATATGTCTACCTCTCGTGTAGATAGCCCAGTTATAGAGGCTCTAAATCCCGTTTTGTGTCTCCACCATACAAGACCAATTCACTTTAGTGTCCAATCTCAGAAAATAGTTTTTGAGAAATTATTATTTTGTCAATTCAATGTTAATTATCTTAGTTTTTAGGGTGATTTTAGCTGTATTATATGTCTACCTCTCGTGTAGATAGCCCAGTTATAGAGGCTCTAAATCCCGTTTTGTGTCTCCACCATACAAGACCAATTCACTTTAGTGTCCAATCTCAGAAAATAGTTTTTGAGAAATTATTATTTTGTCAATTCAATGTTAATTATCTTAGTTTTTAGGGTGATTTTAGCTGTATTATATGTCTACCTCTCGTGTAGATAGCCCAGTTATAGAGGCTCTAAATCCCGTTTTGTGTCTCCACCATACAAGACCAATTCACTTTAGTGTCCAATCTCAGAAAATAGTTTTTGAGAAATTATTATTTTGTCAATTCAATGTTAATTATCTTAGTTTTTAGGATGATTTTAGCTGTATTATATGTCTACCTCTCGTGTAGATAGCACAGATATAGAGGCTCTAAATCCCGTTTTGTGTCTCCACCATACAAGACCAATTCACTTTAGTGTCCAATCTCAGAAAATAGTTTTTGAGAAATTATTATTTTGTCAATTCAATGTTAATTATCTTAGTTTTTAGGGTGATTTTAGCTCTATTATATGTCTACCTCTTGTGTAGATAGCCCAGTTATAGAGGCTCTAAATCCCGTTTATATTATTTTGTCAATTCAATGTTAATTAGACTAGTTTTTAGGGTGATTTTAGCTCTATTATATGTCTACCTCTCGTGTAGATAGCCCAGTTATAGAGGCTCTAAATCCCGTTTTATGTCTCCACCATACAAGACCAATTCACTTTAGTGTCCAATCTCAGAAAATAGTTTTTGAGAAAATATTATGTTGTCAATTCAATGTTAATTAGACTAGTTTTTAGGGTGATTTTAGCTGTATTATATGTCTACCTCTCATGTATTAAGATAGCCCAGTTATAGAGGCTCTAAATCCCGTTTATATTATTTTGTCAATTCAATGTTAATTATCTTAGTTTTTAGGGTGATTTTAGCTCTATTATATGTCTACCTCTCGTGTAGATAGCCCAGTTATAGAGGCTCTAAATCCCGTTTTGTGTCTCCACCATACAAGACCAATTCACTTTAGTGTCCAATCTCAGAAAATAGTTTTTGAGAAATTATTATTTTGTCAATTCAATGTTAATTATCTTAGTTTTTAGGGTGATTTTAGCTGTATTATATGTCTACCTCTCGTGTAGATAGCCCAGGTATAGAGGCTCTAAATCCCGTTTATATTATTTTGTCAATTCAATGTTAATTATCATAGTTTTTAGGGTGATTTTAGCTCTATTATATGTCTACCTCTCGTGTAGATAGCCCAGGTATAGAGGCTCTAAATCCCGTTTTGTGTCTCCACCATACAAGACCAATTCACTTTAGTGTCCAATCTCAGAAAATAGTTTTTGAGAAATTATTATTTTGTCAATTCAATGTTAATTATCTTAGTTTTTAGGGTGATTTTAGCTGTGTTATATGTCTACCTCTCGTGTAGATAGCCCAGTTA
This sequence comes from Lithodes maja, assembly GCA_037953745.1. Classification (NCBI taxonomy): domain Eukaryota; kingdom Metazoa; phylum Arthropoda; class Malacostraca; order Decapoda; family Lithodidae; genus Lithodes; species Lithodes maja. The sequence continues at coordinate 855 of JBAKBP010027518.1, read as the reverse complement.
TAGAGGCTCTAAATCCCGTTTATATTATTTTGTCAATTCAATGTTAATTATCTTAGTTTTTAGGGTGATTTTAGCTCTATTATATGTCTACCTCTCGTGTAGATAGCCCAGTTATAGAGGCTCTAAATCCCGTTTTGTGTCTCCACCATACAAGACCAATTCACTTTAGTGTCCAATCTCAGAAAATAGTTTTTGAGAAATTATTATTTTGTCAATTCAATGTTAATTATCTTAGTTTTTAGGGTGATTTTAGCTGTATTATATGTCTACCTCTCGTGTAGATAGCCCAGTTATAGAGGCTCTAAATCCCGTTTATATTATTTTGTCAATTCAATGTTAATTATCTTAGTTTTTAGGGTGATTTTAGCTCTATTATATGTCTACCTCTCGTGTAGATAGCCCAGTTATAGAGGCTCTAAATCCCGTTTTGTGTCTCCACCATACAAGACCAAATCACTTTAGTGTCCAATCTCAGAAAATAGTTTTTGAGAAATTATCATTTTGTCAATTCAATGTTAATTATCTTAGTTTTAGGGTGATTTTAGCTGTATTATATGTCTACCTCTCGTGTAGATAGCCCAGTTATAGAGGCTCTAAATCCCGTTTATATTATTTTGTCAATTCAATGTTAATTATCTTAGTTTTTAGGGTGATTTTAGCTCTATTATATGTCTACCTCTCGTGTAGATAGGCCAGTTATAGAGGCTCTAAATCCCGTTTTGTGTCTCCACCATACAAGACCAAATCACTTTAGTGTCCAATCTCAGAAAATAGTTTTTGAGAAATTATTATTTTGTCAATTCAATGTTAATTATCGTAGTTTTTAGGGTGATTTTAGCTGTATTATATGTCTAC
>JBAKBP010027517.1:0-29995 GCA_037953745.1 Lithodes maja | reverse complement strand
GGGTGCTGACATAGAGAGGTTCTGCCGGTCATGTGAGGTATGTCAAAAGTTCACCCACAAAGGTAGAGTCAAACCAGTGCCCCTATCTAAGATGCCAGTAGTTTCAGAACCCTTTTCAAAAGTTGCAATTGACATAGTGGGTCCAATTGTCCCTAGGTCTAAAAGAGGTCATAAGTACATCCTCACCTTAATAGATTGTGCAACTAGGTTCCCTGAAGCTGTACCCCTAAGGGATATCGATACTGTCACTGTAGCCGAGAGCCTTGTAGAAATTTTTGCCAGAGTGGGAATCCCTAAAGAGATTCTCTCAGATAATGGTAGCCAGTTCAAATCAGGTTTGATGTCAGAGATCAATAAACTACTATCAGTCAAGGCAGTCCACTCAAGTCCATACCATGCCCAGAGTAATGGATGCATTGAGAGGCTTAACGGTACCCTTAAATCCATGTTAAAGAAAACCTGTTCTGATCATCCTGAGGATTGGGACAGATATATTCCAGCTGTGCTATTTGCCTATAGGGAAGTACCTAATGATTCTCTCAAATTTTCACCCTTTGAGCTTCTCTATGGCAGGAATGTGAGAGGTCCATTGAGCATATTGCATGAACTTTGGGCTAACAAACTGCTTGACGAGGAGATTAGAAATTCTTACCATCATGTCCTTGATTTAAGAAACAGGTTGGAGAAGTCGGCAGAGTTGGCAGTCACCCACTCAGAAGCTAGTAGTGATCAATATAAGATGTACTTTGACCGGAAGTGTAAGCCGAGGAAGCTGAAGGTTGGTGATGAGGTACTGTTGCTGCTGCCTACTAATAATAACAAACTGTTGATGCAATGGAAAGGTCCCTATGCTGTGCTACAGGTAAAGAACAATGTTGATTAGGTCATTGATGTGAGGGGTAAATCCAGGTTGTATCACATAAACATGCTCAAGAGGTTTTACAGGAGACAGAAGGATGATGATAATGTTGCTGTAGTTTCCCATGCTATTGTTTCTTCTCCAGAATTCTTCTGTAACGCAGTGGCTACAGGTATTGTGGAGGCGAATGATGATGAGAATGTTGACTATTCTAGTATACCTCTCTGCAACCTTGGTCGGAACTCTGACATTAATATCAATCCTGATCTTTCAGAGTCCCAGAAAGCTGATCTCGAGGCCATACTGGATCTGTTTCCAGATGTTGTATCAGCTATCCCAGGTAGAACAGAGTCTGCAGTGCATCGTATCAGACTAACTTCTCCGGTACCAGTCCGTAAGAAACCTTACCCTATGCCTAAGCATCTCCAGAAAGTATTTGATGAGGAGGTTCAAAGAATGCTGGATCTTGGAGTTATAGAGCCTTCAGACTCGCCATACTGTTCACCTGTTGTGCTGGTGAAGAGTAATGATTCTTACAGGTTGTGTATTGATTTTAGGGCTTTGAATGACATAACAGTGTTCGATGCAGAGCCTATGCCCCACAGAGATGATTACCTTACTGAATTTGTTGATGACAAGTATATCTCTGAATTAGATATGAATAAGGGTTACTGGCAAATTCCCTTGGACCTCGATTCAAAGATATGTACTGCGTTTGCTACAACGCAAGGATTAATGCAATTCACTCGTATGCCCTTTGGTTTAAAGACTGCTTGTGCAACTTTCATTAAGCTGATGAGGAAGGTTACTAGGGATCTAGAGAATACTGCCTGCTATTTCGACAACCTTGTGATTCATAGCAAAGACTGGGATTCTCACCTTAAACACTTGACTAATGCGCTTGATAGATTTAGAGAGCATGGGTTAACCGTAGGATCAAAGAAGTGTTTCTTGGGGTTTCCATCCATCAAGTATCTTGGCTATTCTTTGGGAGAGAATAAGTTGTCACCCCTTGGGGTTAGAGTGAATGCCATTCAAGAGTTAACCTTACCTGCTACTAAGTCACAACTGCGATCCTTCATGGGTACTATGAACTTCTATAGGCAGTTTGTTCCCAATTTTGCAGATCTTGCTAGTCCTTTAACAGATATGCTTAGGAAAGGATGTCCTAATAAACTGCAATGGACACTTGAGATGGAGGAAAGGTTCCGTTCCCTGAAGAAAACTCTGGTTAACCAGCCTATTCTGAGGCTACCTAACTTAGAAAAGACCTTTTATCTCAGGACTGATGCCAGCGGTGAAGGTCTGGGAGCTGCCCTTCTGCAGGAGGCTGATGGAGTGCTGATGCCTGTCTGCTATGAGAGTCGTAAGCTACTAGACAGGGAAAAAAATTATTCAGCTATTGAGCGTGAGGGTTTAGCTGTGGTGTGGAGTATAGAACACTTCCGTAAGTATTTGTATGGTACAAAGTTCATCCTGCAAACTGATCATCAGCCACTGACCTATATTAAAAACATGCAGAATTCTAACAACAGGTTAATGAGGTGGGCCCTGGTTCTTCAGTCCTATGCCTTCAGAGTAGAGTACATAAAGGGTAAGGATAATGTCTTTGCAGACCTTCTTAGCAGATCCTAGGTCATGATTCACATCCCATCAAAGGAATACTTAAATACCTGATTTTGTCTATATTCCGTGTAATATAGTTGGTGAGGGGGTATTGTCAGGGATATTGTGTCATATTGCTTTGATAGGTGTAAATAATCTGGTTAGGCTGTCTGATCATAGATGGCGTCGTTCATGAGAGCGAGTGTTTTGTGTGTGTGTGTGTGTATGCATTGGTGAGTTTCAATTTTGGATTCGATGCTTTACGAGACTATGTGATACTGTACAGGTATGCGTGCTAGTGTAGATTGATTCATTCGAGTTTCAGATGGTTTGTTAGTGTAAGTGATCGTTGTATAATTCAATTCTTATTTTCTTTGAGGTGGGTGTTCGGGGTATCGAATATTGATTCAGTGTGTGTTTTGACTTTTATGAATTATTGAGAGGTGATTTGGTAGAGGACTTAATTCAGTCAGTCAGTACATTCCCAGCACACAAGGATTACAGTCTCTTCAGCTACTAGTGAGTGTTGGTGCTACATATAGTGAATTGCTTAAGAGTGAAGTATTAGTGATGGTGTCTGACAGTGATGATTTTCTTCTGTGATTGTATTTGTCAGTATCATAATACTTTACGTCTTTACGGTGTCATTTCCTAAGTGTTTTCTTTCTTTGCTTCCTAGCGGTGTAGCGTGTGTGTGCTGGGGGTCTGCCACCAGAGCTCTTACTTATGAATTTTGACCAGGATCTTGCCCATGATATATGCCAAGAATCTAACCTTAGTCCGATCCTGATGTGGCCGTTTCGGTCTACCTGGTGCTTTGACCGAGCGGACTCATCCGTGAACGAGTGTGGGCTGGTTCTGTTTGGTCTAAGGCGAGTGTAGGACTTGGATGAGGGAGAGCGTTGGTTACACTTCGAGCCCTGCAGCTGTTGACGGGTCCAGGATCGGCATACAAGTACTGTGTGGTGACGCCAGGTTGCCTTGTGGGAGCCCTCACGTATAGTTCTCAGGGCTGTACTGCAGTTTCTCAGCCTGTGTGCGCCCGGACAGCCAGGAGTTCAAGTCAACCAGTGAAGAGGAGGGGGACTTCTATATTCATAATTTCCTTGCATTCCCTCTGGAGACCTATGCCGTATTAGCCTACCTTAGGACAGCCAGGAGTTCAAGTCAACCAGTGAAGAGGAGGGGGACTTCTATATTCATTACTTTTCATTCCTTTTTGAGACCTTAGCAGTAATGGTCTACTTTGGGACCCTCTCGTAGTCTACTTAAAGTTGTCATTAAAAGTTGTCATTCAAGTTGTCATTCATATGTCATTCAAGTTGTCATTCATGTAGTCATACTTATTTGAAAGTTAATTAATTGACCACAAACTAATTAGCCCTAAGATATTCACCACTGCACCCTTCTTTATAATGCGAATGTCTTTTAGTGTGAATTTGGGTGAATGGTGTGAATGTATGTAAAATAATGTTATGGGTTTCTTTTTTCATTATTTGTAATATATATATATTTTATAATATACTTTTGAGGTTATGTATTTTCTATCACTAATCCTTATCTTATGTAGGCTAAGAGAATGAGTTGTTAATTTATCGAGTGTATATCAAGTTACTCTGAAATCACGGAACCTACCTAGAATATAAGTGATTTCCTTGACACTTTCACACTCAATCACATTCAACATTCATCTAGGCTCTTTCCATTTGATATTTTGCCATGATAATTGCAATTCACTCAACTTCCAAACTATTTTGATTAATCTGAATTAGTTTCCTTCTTAACCCCTTTCTTTGTATATAATTTCAGCTATATTTAGAAGATGTTATGAGGCTTAAGAAGAATCTGTGGTAGTTTTAACAGATCATTAAGATAGTTCGAAGCTTGTTAATTGCTGGAGGATCTTCTTAAACTGAATACAATCGTCTAAATAAAGCTACACTAACATGTAAAAGACGTCTCCGGTACATAATGGGTTAACCCCTTCGGTAAACGACTTATAGGTTTCATTTCACATTGGCAAACGCTAGTTTATTTGACGGAGGTTATGTTTTCGGCTCTGTTTGTTTGTTTGCTTCTTAATATGTCTGTCTGTTTGTAAACAAGTTATCTCACTAAGTTTCCGAATATTAGGAAATTTGGTGGATAGATAGATTATGCGTCAAGAAAACAGTTATTCAATTCATGAGGCGATACAAAGATTTTCACGAAATGTGGTGTATATATCTCACAAATTTATGAACTGATTTTCATAAAACTAGATGGGCAGATAGGATATGCGCCAAGGAAGAAGTGACTCAATTTAGGAGGCTATCCGGATCATATCCTGGAACCAAGATCCAGAAGAATATTTAGGCCTGTGACAATAACCCTCCAGAACCATGACACCTTTATACCTTTGGTCCTGGCTAAAATTAGATGGTGTTTTTCAGCTTAAGAAGTACCTATTTTACTAAGAGGGTTTCTTAACATTGTACTTACCCATTTTGATTCACATAGGTAGATTACAAACTAAAAAGAATCGTCTAATGACAACCAGAATAGGATGGAAATTACGTCATGGTGCTAAAGGGTGTTACGTCCTGGGATATATAAACACTGGGCTCTTTCTATTGGACTAGGTATGCGGCAACAAGCAACAACGGAAAACGCTAGATCCCACCCTTATCTATAAACCCAGGCAACAAACCACCCTAAACCGTCAAGAGTCCTGCCTGGACAACAAGGTATCCTATGACTCGGTCACAGGGTGCACGCACTATAGACTGCTGATAGTCAAGCAGGCTATATAAATAATCACACAATTAAGTTGACTTAAAGCTGCAAGGAAAAGATAGATAACGGAATTAAATTGCAGAAACAATTTAATAACAAACTAGAAGAAAGTACATTTAACGTTACGTTAATTAATACAACTAATCACCCCTGCGTGAAAGAAGGTGAAAGCAAACAGTCTTCAAAACATCGTACAGGTAGACAAGATGCGGGTTTCTAAACTGCATGCGGCTACTGTAGGATCTGATGCTTAGCAAAGAAAGTAAGTTACGGATTTAGAGAACTCTTAACTCATAAGCAGGAATAAATACTAGTGATAGGCCATACAGTGTATAATGGCATAGGTATAATTAAATAGAGGCAGCAACTCGCAACATAACCACATACAGGTGTGCTTCTCACTCTTTGTCAGGCAAGCCTACTCGGACAGAGTCTCTAAGCCACACCCTGACTCACAATGCTCACAAAGACGGTAAACTGTGGCACAATAACAAGCATACACAAATAATAAACCGCTAGCTGTTAATCTGCCAGGTGGCAGAGGTCTAGCCGGAAGGATATAGGCTTCGGATACCCGGGCTGAGCCACCTGCTCTAGCCTAGGGACGTTCCCAAGTCTGTGCGCCAAATTACTCTAATTGAAAGGGTGCTCTCTTGAGAGACTCAGATCCCAAGTATCTGACTCTCTCCTGGCGACCCTAAAACAAACGCAAGACGTGCTAGCGCAGTGCTGAGTGGACTAGGCAAGGGCCCTCACACAACACAACACTAGACACACAGGCACACAGACAAGAAAATGCCCCCAGACTCCCACAGGTATCCTAGTAAAGTCGTGCAGGTCCACAGGACTCGCACCAGCAGACTTTACTTAAAGGATCGCAAAGAGCCTCCCCTCCGGTCTAGCCCCTGCTCACCTGCCACAAGAACACACTAGCAAGCATGAAACCACCAAATATGAGACAACAAAAAAGCTTCCTAGGTCTCATTAACAATTACATCTCTGCATGAGGCCCAAAATCCTATCTAATTATCTGAGAGCTCGTCGTTAATACAATAATAGATATAAGGTCTATCAAGGGGATGGGATAATTAAATAGATGGTGAAGTAGTGGAAAGAAGGTATACAAAGTAAGAGAGAAAGTTTCTAAGTGGGGTTGAGAGGGATAGATATCAAGGGGGTCCGAAGGGTACGACAGTGAGGTGAGCTCTGAGTCTTGAATCTGTCTGGATCCCACCCTAGGCATGCAAAATACATCCCATGCTTGGCAACACTCAACACCGTTGTCGGGTCAAAATCCTCTACCCCTTGCGTGAGTCGAAACTAAGCCTAACGTTGCGATCAATTGGCAACAATCAGGCTCGTCCCAAGCTAGTTTCTCCACGCCCGCGCGAAGCAACGTCCCCCAGCCGGTCTCTCTCTCCCGCTCATCTCCTCCCACTCTCACTAGACTTACATCTTATATATAATAATGAAACAATCAACTATCGAGAATAAAATATACTAAGATGCGTTGGTTAAGAATAAGGGCAGCTTCAAGCTATGAAACAACATAAGAATATCCCAGACATTAGTTACATTGTCGTAGGATATATACTAAGGAAAAGCCGGCCGGCCGGCTGCCGCCAGCCGGTTTCTAAATGCTGGCCAGCCGACCCTCGCGCATGCCCGCACGTGGCTACTATGCAGGAGCGTCACACCTCCCCCAAGATATAAAACACTTGACTAAGTTCTTCATATCTAACAGAAAGCTTCTCATAGTACCACACACTGTTGCGACACAAGGCACTATATATACAAAAATAAATAAAGACTGTTGCACTCCACCGAGCAAGTTCAACTAACTTAGGGACAATAAGCGAAAACATTCAACTTAGATACTGCTACAACATCTTATACAAAATTCTACACGTTATAAAAATAAAATGTTTTTATAAGGTTTTTGCTTTTTTAATTTGTTTTTGGCGGCTGCACTTACAGGGGCAAGCCTATTTTACTCCACTCTCAACACACACTGACTGAACGGCGAGGGTTCTCCTGCAAACAAACCCTCCCGTGACAAACAATCAGCCAAAACATTATCAGTGCCCTTAGCATGCCACACATCCAACTTGTGTCCCAGCAGCAAAACAACACCTGGCACTGATAAACTGCCCAGTTCATCACAAGACTGGCATTTCTCTTCGATCTTTCCGGCAACGGGGCCTGCCAACAACCTTTCACTAGTTCTACCTTCGTGATAGGCGATGCAGCCCCGAGGCGGTCTATGGTGTCGTCAACTCTCGATAAGGTATAGGCGTCTGTCAGGGATAATGCACACACACTCTCGCAATCAACACACTCACTGATCTTGCCACTTAACACAGGTTGCAAAGTTACAGGTAACGACCACTCATGACATTCCTTATCCCTCAGACCCTTCGTCAACACGTAATCCAGCTCTGCTTGCACCACAGGCTGTCGAGCAGGATTTATACGGTAGGGAATTAAACTGAGCCTTGCACACTCTCCAGCCTGCATGTCGGATTCTACCCCGTACATCAGGCCTGGAGAAGCAACAAACATGCGGATGCACTGCCACAGCCTAGTAAACAACTTATCTCGCAGAATAACAATCCTAGTGCCCTTCCACAACCCAGCCGAGACCGCAGCTTCTAACCTGTAGTCTCCCTCCTTCTCCACCTTCGTCCCTAAAACAGCCAGGTCATGAGAGGGACAATCAGTACCACCTGTGCAGTCACTCCCATAGTTCATTATTGCTAAGGCTTCCCCGCCGATACCGTACATGCACACCCCCGCATTCCTTACGGCTACATCTGCCTGTGCAGCATCACCGCTTTTAGCGACATGGCCAGATACAGTCGGTCTATGGTAGGGCTGTTGCAATCGACTAGAGCAGCATTGGGAGGCTATGCGACGACTGGGCACTTCTATGCCACAGCCAACCTCACCAATCTGCTCAAAGTCCTCCTTTTGACCACCACCCTTGGCAGCCATGGGTCGATCCCGACCTGGCAACCATGCCAAAGCCTCGTCGCCCACCTTGAACCACCGAAACAACGAGGCTAACGGTCTCTCAACATTCACGTGACCTGCCCGCGGAACATCTTGCACCGCCCGAGTTGTGAGACTCAGGGGCTCGGCACGACCAGTGGGGTATGAACCGAGCTGGTGCTGGAGCGCTGCACACTGCTGCTCAGGCAGGTGCTCTAGCGCTTCCACAGCCACCAGACTCGTGTCCCCCGCCCACTGCTCCGCCGAGACATGACAATCCCTACTCTCCTCCACCTGTGCCCTACTGCCCCCCTCTCCTTCTCCACCTTGGCCGCGGCAGACCAACGCAGGGACAGTAGGCTGCTCAGGTGGTTGCCCTCACAAACTCCTCCAACAGGTTCACATGACATGTTTCCCCGTCCTCGTGTTTGATCTCGACAGCACCATTACCACACTTCTGAACTTCCGGATCCTCCAACTGCAGTTTACAAATATCTGAGGGAACCAACCTGTCTAGATGCTTCCGAAGCAACCAAGTCATCCCCCAATATCAAACTGAGCAACCCTTTTTTCTCTCCGTGTGTAACGTTGCTGCCTCGGAGTCTCTTCCTGCCCTACCTCCTCACTAGCTGTGACAGGTCCTGGGGCCTCTCCAGACTCTAACATAGGTGCCAATAATGAGTCACCAAGAAACACTGCCGGCTCAAAACTCTCCAATTGACCAACACTTCCCGTTTTCTTGTGACCTTTCCTCCGCGGTTTGATAGACTGAGGTGGTGGCTGCAAGGCTCCGGATGTCTGAGAACGCGTCACAACACACGCCATGGTTTGTACGCTACACTTCTCAACCCGCTCCTGTTCCTTCCTACTAACGTCGGCCGCCTTCTCGGCAACGACCAAGGGTGAAACCTTAGAAGCAAGCACCGCAAAGTCGTTGCCGAGGAGGAGGTCGACGCCCCCAACAGGCAAGTTCTCTACGATTCCGACATCCAGCTCCTTCGCCACACCACCCACCTCCAGCTCCATCCGCACCAGCGGGTACAACTTCGTAGCATTGATCCCCTGAACTACCACCACCCGAGCAGCGTTAATCGGCCTACCAGTAAAGTTCTTTAACAAGGTCTGAGAAGCCCCAGTATCACGCAATAGCTTAACTCCTCGCCTTTCGCCAGCCCACCTCACAAAACCATGCCCTCTATGACCCCCAAAGATGTCGCGGACAGGGTTCGAGCCTTCCGGACTCTTGAACACAGGCTGTGTCCCAACCTCTGACGAACTACCCTTGGCAAACTCAGAAGACATAGGCGACACCCCTATGCTGCGGGCCAATGACACAACCTTGTTTGGTGGCTTGTTCGGACAAGCATTTGCAAAGTGACCCTCCTTGTGACATGCAAAGCACTCTTTACTCTTTGGTTTCCCTTGGGAGTGGGAGGTACCATTAGACTTCTTATACGGGACGGTATTTGGTTTATGTTCAGTTTTATTGTCAGTGCTACATGGTTTGTGTATTTATGTGTATCAAAATTCTTGGGAGGGGGAGGGGTACGATCCTTTGCACCCGACTCACTCCTAGCTGCTGCTTCGCACCCTCGAATTAATGACAGTCGGCGGTCAGCCATTTCTGCTGCCTCCTGGAGAGTTCTAAGATTTGTTTCCTTTATATTTAATGTTAAGTCCCCGCCTGTGCACTTAAAGAACTGCTCCAAGAGAACCAGCTCACTCAACTCCTCAAAAGTAGCCGCCCTCTCAGAACGCAGCCAATGTCGTAGTACATCAGACAAGTCCCGGGCGTGTTCTAGGAAGGTACTATCCTTGCCCTTAGTAACACCCGAAACTTCAAGCGGTAAGTTTCTGGTTGTAACTCATAGGCCCGTAGCACAGCCTTCTTTAGCTCATCATAAACTACACAGGACTCTAAAGGTAGTGCATCATACGCTTTTAGCCCCTTTCCTAGGAGTCTTGATGAAACTAATGCTGCCCACTTTCCTGAGGCCACTGGTGTTCCTGACACTTCTTCTCAAATCGCATAAAAAACTCAGTCACACATGATTCATCGAACACAGGAACTAGTTTAAGCAGGTGCGACAATGATTGACCCCCAATATTTCGCCCTGTTACCTCCACTCGAGATCTCTCCAGCTCCCTGTCAGCCCGATACCTAGTAGATTCTGTCTGCAGTTCAGCCTCTCGTATAGCTGTTCTCTCTGCAGCCTCAGCCTGAGCTCTAGCCTGTCTTTCGGTAGCCTCAACCTGAGCTCTAGCAACCTCAACCTTGGCCATCTCAAGCCGAAACAACAAATCTGGAGTCAACCCTTGAGGAGGGGAAGATGCATTTAATGGGGAGGGTCCCTGTGATTGAATTCCACGCTGCCATTGACCATCAACTTGGGGGTATGTACTAAATTCAGGCACCCTGACGTTTGATACGGGGGTAGAGTGGAGGGGGGGCTGGGGACCGGGGCCCCCAGTCGCCTCTCCACCCAGGTCTCTCCCTTCTAAACCCAATATCAAAGTCCTCAGCTGATCTTTCCTCATGCCACTTAAACCCTGGTGACCCTGAAGACCTGCCACACACTTTAAGCCATACTTATTCAGCTTCAACACCCTGGCAGCGGTAAGGGGCACCTCTAAAAATCTTCTAGCACCCTCCTCGCTATCGACTAGCCACTCCACAGGTCTTTCTCCCTCCGAGCCCGTATCGTGACCTGACCCACCACTGTGTTCTGATGTATTAGACATGTTTGTGCACTGCAGTAATTATCACGGTTATAGAATGTGCCTTATCTCCTATGCAAGTATGTATATACTAATGTTATTTAAAGTCTTTAATGTGTGCCTAAAGAACAAACCATATGAAGAGCGTCTTATAGAATTAATTATATTTCCTTTAACCCAGCGCAGATTAAGAGGTGACTTAATTCAAGTGTTCAAAATCATCAAAGGCATCGACAATATGAAGTGTAGTAAGTACTTCACTATCGACCAATCTAATTACACGCGGGGAAACGGTTGCAAAATGATTGGTAAATCTTTTAACTCACACGAATCTAAGAATTTCTTCTTCAATCGAATTGTCAACTTGTGGAATGGGCTTCCCCGAGACGTTATAGACTGCAGCACCGTTGATTAATTTAAACTCCGCCTAGACAAATATCTCTCATCAAACCCGCAACTGACTGCGTTTGTAAATGAATAACTTTATTTTATCCTCCCCTCAGTTACTAACCCATCTGTCCCCTACTAACTTCCTAATCCTGCCACGGACATTAGTTCCCTTTCCAATGTTCCCTTACCCACTCTAAACCACTGTTTGGGCACTTGATCCTCAGTGTTTTGGAGGACAAACAGCCTAGAAGGGTCACTAGACCTGTTGTTGCTTGATTTCCTTTGTACTCCTCTGTACGTCAGTAAGTCGACGTAGTGTACTCCACAGTAATACACCATTGGTCAGTAGTATAACACTCCACCAACGTACATCAGTAAGCCAACATAGTGTACTCCACAGTAATACACCATGGTCAGTAGTATAACACTCCACCAACGTACATCAGTAAGCCAACGTAATATACTCCACAGTAATACACCATTGGTCAGTAGTATAACACTCCACCAACGTACATCAGTAAGCCAACATAGTGTACTCCACAGTAATACACCATTGGTCAGTAGTATAACACTCCACCAACGTACATCAGTAAGCCAACGTAATATACTCCACAGTAATACACCATTGGTCAGTAGTATAACACTCCACCAACGTACATCAGTAAGTCGACGTAGTGTACTCCACAGTAATACACCATTGGTCAGTAGTATAACACTCCACCAACGTACATCAGTAAGCCAACATAGTGTACTCCACAGAAATACACCATTGGTCAGTAGTATAACACTCCACCAACGTACATCAGTAAGCCAACATAGTGTACTCCACAGTAATACACCACTGGTCAGTAGTATAACTCTCCACCAACGTACATCAGTAAGCCAACATAGTGTACTCCACAGTAATACACCACTGGTCAGTAGTATAACTCTCCACCAACGTACATCAGTAAGCCAACATAGTGTACTCCACAGTAATACACCACTGGTCAGTAGTATAACTCTCCACCAACGTACATCAGTAAGCCAACATTGTGTACTCCACAGTAATACACCATTGGTCAGTAGTATAACACTCCACCAACGTACATCAGTAAGCCAACATAGTGTACTCCACAGTAATACACCATTGGTCAGTAGTATAACACTCTACCAATGTACATCAGTAAGCCAACATAGTGTACTCCACAGTAATACACCATTGGTCAGTAGTATAACACTCTACCAACGTACATCAGTAAGCCAACATAGTGTACTCCACAGTAATACACCATTGGTCAGTAGTATAACACTCTACCAACGTACATCAGTAAGCCAACATAGTGTACTCCACAGTAATACACCACTGGTCAGTAGTATAACTCTCCAGCTAAAGCGATTCCGTATACAATATTCAGTCGGGTTTCGGGGGCAAGGTTGGGAGATGAATTCCAGGCCAGGAGGAGGAATGTGTGGCGTTAGGTTGTGAGTGGAGGAGGAGGAGATAGGAGGGAGAGAGAGACGAAAGGAGAAAGGGGAGGACATGGAAGGACGAAGCAGGGAGAAGGGTGAGGGATGATACGGTAGAAGAGATAATAGGGAGATAAAACAGAAACGACGAGTATAATTAAAATAGGAGAAACATGAATGCATATGGGAAGTAGAGGAGTGAAATGAGAATGAAGACATGCATTACAATTATGAATAAAAGGAAGAATTAATAAGGAGGGGAATCGATTAGAATCATGAACGAAAATAGGAGAGTGATGGAAGGAAGGAGACAAAGGGATGGGGAACAGGTGACGAATGGTAAAAGATTGATAAGTTGCAAATTATATGAGTATGATCAGGACTGTAAAAGCTCCATCTCCTGAAAATATTTGGAAGTTTGTTCCTAGGATGAAAATTCTAGCATCCCTGACTGGTTACAGCATTTCGATCCTAGTGCAATACCGTTATTGGTGAACGTCTATACATTACAATAGTTAGTATCTATGGCAATACAGTTAAAGGTGAACGGCTTCAACCCAATCGCTGCGGGTGACGTTCTGGAATGTTTTGGCAAGTTACAGCAATTTCCAGGCTTTAAAAAACCTGTACAAAACTTAAAAATCAAGTGTCAGTGGGCGGGAGCGTGAGGGGCCCACCTCCGACCCTCAGAGCACCGAGCGGCTCACTGAGCTTGACTGTGTCTCGCGCGGGTCTCTCTCTGTGTCTCCCAGCAGTGTAGCCAAGCGAGCGAGTGTTACATAATAGCGGGTTTCCCGCGTTTCACTGGCACCACTGCGGGTGAACCAGACCACGTACGGGGCCCGTTCTGGTGTCATTTTGAAGCTATTCTCGCCTAGTTTTTGGCAGAATACACTTCATTTAATGCAGATGCTTGATTTATCATTCAGGAGTGCCTGAATATGCCCTAAATAGCCCAAAAATGGCCGCAGCCAAAGGGTTTCACATAACAAAGCCCTACAACAAAATAAAAGTGAATACATAATGAATAATAATCAACACATGGGTGACATTGTACGATAAATGTGTCATACCTTCGTAAGACCAACTATATGGCGGCTATATTAGTGAGTTTATTAACATAACGTTCACAAACATCACAATAATAACTTTTATATTCTGAATTATGGCCACATTAGAAAGTGTATTGTGGCCGCTATATTAGTGAGCCTATTAATTAAATGTATTCTTATCTTACCCCCTGGGGGTTAGGGAATAGAATATGCCCCACGTGCCTTCTGCGTGTCGTAAGAGGCGACTAAAGAGGTTGGGTCGGTGGGCTTGCGACCCCACCCGGAAAAAATATCTAAGCAAAAAAAAAACGAACGAACAGCCTCGGATGCGAACGGAACCAACGTTGACGAACCACAACCGACTAAGGACATGCCTTCGGACATTCTGAGAATGGCTACATGGAATGTTAGTGGCATGAATGATGGCACAAAAGAGAGAGAGGTTCTGGAAGTGTTAGTGAATGCCAGGCTGGATGTATGTGGAATGACAGAGACCAAATGGAAAGGTTCAGATGTGAGAGAGTGGGAGTGTGGAATGGGTGTGTGTGCTGGAGTGAGTGAAGGAACAGCGAGAGAAGGTGCATGTTTGTTTGTAAGTAGCAAATGGAAGAATGTGAAAGAGATGAAGGGTCTGTGGGTTCAAGGATTGTGTGGGTGAGAATGAAAGTAGGAATACAAACGTGGGTGATTGTATGCGTGGATGCCCCGACAGAGGATATACTTGAAAGAAAGAAAGAGGAGTTCTGGATGAATGTGGAGGCGTGCCTGGAGAAGTTTGACAAGAACGAAAGAATATTTCTGATTGGGGATATGAATGGTAAGGTGGGTGATAGGAAAGTTGAGGGAGTGGTGGGAGGGTGGGGGTACCATCAGAGGTGAATGGGAATGGTAGTGCACTTGTGGACGTATGTGTGGGGAGGAGGCTGTGGATAGCCAACACCTTCTTCCGACACAGAATGATCCACAGGTACACGTGGAAACGGATGTTGACGATGAAGGATAAGACAGTGGTGGAACGAAAGTCATTGATTGATTATGTATGTGTGGATGAACGAATGAAGAAATCTGTGATGGATGCTAGGGTGTATAGGGGTATTGGAGGGGGTCTGTCTGATCATTATGTAGTGGTAGCTAAGGTTAGGATACAAAAGAAGTGGGTGAGGAGAGCGGGAGGGAGGCGAGAGGAGGGTGGAATGGTGAGGAGGGTGGAGAGGTTGCAGGAGGAGGAAGTCAGGGAGGAGTACAGGAGAGCAGTGGAAAGACGACTAGGTGGGTTCGACCTGGAAGTTATGGAGGAAGTGGAGGAGATGAGCAAGGTGTTTAAGGATGAGATATGTGCAGCATGTGAGGAGGTGTGTGGAGTGAGGAGAAGAGGGAGGGGAGTGAAAGGTAACAGCATGGTGGACAGAAGAGGTAAGAATAGCTGTGGAAGAAAAGAAGAAAGCATATAGAGAGTGGTTGGGTAGTAGAGGGAATGAAGATTCCGAGAGACAGAAACGAGCGAGGTACGTGGAGAGTAAGAGGGTGGTGAAGAGAGTAGTGAAGGAAAGTAGAGAAGAGTAGATGAGGAATTTGGAAGGAATCTGAGTGTAAAATGGAGGGAGAGTAAGAAACTGTTCTGGAAAGAAGTCAAGAAAGTTAGGGAAGGTAGCAAGGGAAACAGTAAGGGTGTGAAAGATAAGAATGGGAGAATGCTAGCCGAGAAGCAAGAGAGAGTCGAAAGATGGAGGGAGTACTTCAGTGAGTTGCTAAATGAAAGGAATGAAGAGCCAGCAAACATAGCTGGATATGGTATGGGAGGGAGAAGAAGAGAAGTACGTGGAGGAAGAGGGGGGATCAGGAGGTCAGAAGTGTGGGAAGCCATGAAAACAGTGAAGTTGGGGAAAGCACCAGGAACAGATGTAGTGTGTGGGGAAATGTTGAGGTATGGTGGTGAGATAGTGATAGAATGGGTATGGAAAATGTGCAAACTAGCATGGGAGAAGGGGAGTGCACCCGATGACTGGAAGACTGGCATAATAGTCCCCCTATATAAGGGCAAAGGGGAAGAGGAGTGTGTGGTAACCACCGAGGAATATGTCTTCTAAGCGTAGTAGGGAAGGTATACAGTAGGGTAGTGATTGAGAGAGTGAGAGTGAGAACGGAGAAATGGATAGGCGACGAGCAGGGAGGCTTTAGGAAGGGAAGAGGATGTGGTAGATCAGATTTTTACCCTGAATTGTGTTGTGGAGAAGTATCTGGAGAAGAAACAAAAGGTGTATGTTGCCTTTATGGACTTGGAGAAGGCCTATGACAGAGTGGATAGAGAAGGTTTGTGGAAAGTACTTAGAAATAAACGGAGTAGAGGGCAAGTTGCTGAAAGCAGTGAAGAGCATGTATGAGGGTGCAAAGGCGGCAGTACGTGTAGAGAGTGAGCAGAGCGAGTTCTTTGACCTGAATGTTGGTTTGAAACAGGGGTGTGTGATGTCCCGTGGTTGTTTACTGTATATATGGATGGAGTTATGAAAGAAATACTATCAAGAGCAGTGGATGTTGGTGTATCGCTGAAAAGGGAGGGAATTGAGTGGAAGCTACCTATACTGCTGTTTGCGGATGATACAGTTCTGATGAGTGATAATGAATGGGAGTTGCAGGGTCTGGTAAATGAGTTTGGAACAGTGTGCGAAAAACGGAATTTGAAGGTAAATACGGGGAAGAGCAAGGTTATGGTCTTCGAAAGGGGTGAAGTCACAGAGTGTGAGGTGAAGCTGAACGGTCAGGCTATGGAGATCGTCAACTCTTTTAAGTATCTGGGCAGTGTGTTGAGTAAAGATGGGACTATGGATGAAGAGGTGCGGGAGAGGGTACAACAGGGGAAGAGGGTTGTAGGAACGCTAAAAGCAGTAACAAGAAATAGGGTGGTCAGTATGGAAGTGAAGAAGTCCTTGCATGACAGTGTGTTAATCCCGACACTGACTTACGGAAGCGAAGCATGGACGTTGGTTGAGAGACTCAGACCAAGAGTGAGAGCAGTGGAAATGAATTACTTAAGGAGTGTGTGCGGAATTACATGGAGGGATAGACAGACTAATGAGGAAGTAAGAAGGAGGTGTGGTGTGGAGGTAGATGTGCTGGAAAGTGTGAAAAGGAACAACTTGAGATGGTTCGGCCATATGGAACGTATGGAAAGCGAGAGAATGACTAAGAGGGTGTACGAGAGCGAGGTGGAGGGACAGAGGGGGAGAGGTAGACCGAATATGAGGTGGAAGGATGGAGTGAGGAACTACATGAATGAAGGCGGTGCTGGTTGGGGGGAGGGGCGTCGACTGACTGGGGACAGGGGTGCATGGGGGCGGTTCGTTCGTGGCCACCCCTTCGGGGATCACGGCGTCAGGCAATAGATAGATAGATAGATTCTTATCTTAATCCATGCTAAACAAAACTGGTGTTAAAGTATATAGTGATGAACAATACAGTATTATATCACGACAAAGAACACGGGGACACTGTCATAATGAAACTAAGAGGATTGTTGTAACAAGTATAAAAGGGTATTACACTAGGTAGCTTTTAAGCTGTTACAGTCAACATTCATACCATAAGTATACATATTTAATTATACCGTTAACCCATAAATGTCGGCGCGCAAAATAAGTCGAGTTAAATAAAGCTGGACTATGTGGCGGTGCTCGACATATATCGTGTGGCAATTTCAGCACGTAATGTTGCTGAGAGAGAGAGACAAGTGGTGGCAGGAGAGTAGCGAGCGTATGACTGCTCCCGACCACCGCGGCGAACATACTGACACGAATCCCACCTCCTCCCTCCCTCTCTCACTCGCTATATACGGAATTATATGGGGAAATTGCCTAATTACATGCTTTTTGCACTCGCATTGCACGGTTTTTGCAAGAAAACTAGCCATCATAAAAGGATCGTTATGGTGTCATTCGAAAGCTCTGTTTATGCCCTTTCAGGGATAGTTACTTGTTTTACGTTCTGGGTCTTATTTAGGCATGAAAATGATCACGTAAACAGCCCTATTTTGGCTAAAAACACCCCGCTGGGCGGTACATATAAATAAACCGCATAGGCCGCTCGTAAGGTGTTAATAAACATAATTAATCTTAATTCAAAACCAAAAACACATTAGAAGAATCCATACACTGAAATCGTACACTTATAAACAGTATATATCCCTTTAACCTTAGCGTATTTCATAAGCCAAGAACCCAATACTATAAGTTAAACCACAGTTCAACCGAATAAGAACTAAAGTTGTTGTAGTGTTGGTGAAGTGGTTGTTGAGGAAGTTGTTAGTGCGGGTCTTTGATATAACTTGTAGTGTTGGTGAAGTGGTTGTTGAGGAAGTTGTTAGTGCGGGTCTTTGATATAACTTGTTGTAGTGTTGGTGAAGTGGTTGGTGATGAAGTTGTTAGTGCGGGTCTTTGATATAACTTGTTGTAGTGTTGGTGAAGTGGTTGGTGAGGAAGTTGTTAGTGCGGGTCTTTGATATAACTTGTTGTAGTGTTGGTGAAGTGGTTGTTGAGGAAGTTGTTAGTGCGGGTCTTTGATATAACTTGTAGTGTTGGTGAAGTGGTTGTTGAGGAAGTTGTTAGTGCGGGTCTTTGATATAACTTGTTGTAGTGTTGGTGAAGTGGTTGGTGATGAAGTTGTTAGTGCGGGTCTTTGATATAACTTGTTGTAGTGTTGGTGAAGTGGTTGTTGAGGAAGTTGTTAGTGCGGGTCTTTGATATAACTTGTAGTGTTGGTGAAGTGGTTGTTGAGGAAGTTGTTAGTGCGGGTCTTTGATATAACTTGTTGTAGTGTTGGTGAAGTGGTTGGTGATGAAGTTGTTAGTGCGGGTCTTTGATATAACTTGTAGTGTTGGTGAAGTGGTTGTTGAGGAAGTTGTTAGTGCGGGTCTTTGATATAACTTGTTGTAGTGTTGGTGAAGTGGTTGGTGATGAAGTTGTTAGTGCGGGTCTTTGATATAACTTGTTGTAGTGTTGGTGAAGTGGTTGTTGAGGAAGTTGTTAGTGTGGGTCTTTGATGTAACTTGTTGTAGTGTTGGTGAAGTGGTTGTTGAGGAAGTTGTTAGTGCGGGTCTTTGATGTAACTTGTTGTAGTGTTGGTGAAGTGGTTGTTGAGGAAGTTGTTAGTGCGGGTCTTTGATATAACTTGTAGTAGTGTTGGTGAAGTGGTTGTTGGTGGTACAGGTTCACATCTACCTCCTCACTTTCTTATATTGTCGCTCGATGTTCCTTCGTTATGGCTAGGCTGTCAAATATGGATAACAGATGTGTTTCACATGAACATTACACGCTCAAGTAAATCCTGTCATAACGAAACCAAATGAAAAGTAACTAACCTAGTATATCATACCGGGAGGCAGTTTCCACCTAAATGGTCCAAATATGTTATCAATCAAATAGTTTGATGATGTGGAAACTATATGGCGCATTGATTATTTTATAATTATTATTACTAGTATTATTGTTAGTTGTTGTTGTCGTTCCCTAGGCTGCCTGGCCGAACAGCTCCGAGTCCCTAAGGAAGGCCATGGCCGAGATCAGGCTCTCCCATATGGCTCTCAAGAGGTTGTTGGTGTAAGTGATTGAGTGGAATGCAGTCTTCTATGATGTATTTAATAGTATGGGGTGCTGTGTTACATCCTGGACAGGCGTCACTGACGGAGTCATCCATTATCTTCTGATAGCTCAAAAAAGCTGCCCACATCTCAGTCTGGACAGGTGTCCTTGCGAGGAAGGGAGTCCTCAGAAGGATGGATTTCGGGAGGTCGTGCATATCACTGCGTGTTGTGTTTGAGTGACTGAATGGAACGGCGAGTGATATGAGTATGGATGTGCTTCTGGAAGATGGTTTGGGGTGGGCAGGGAGGGACAGATGACAGGAGTTGTGTAAGTTGCTCCAGTTCCTCGTGTTGTATATAATGCTCTTGCTATCCAACCACCTTTTCCCTCAAGTTCTTTTTCCTAGCCCAGCAGCCTGATCGTAGTCTATCATATACATTCATCCTTTTAATGAAGTGTTCACATTTCGATATTAATACAATAAATCACCTTTCTCGTAATGTTCAAATTCTATTGATTCCCGATTTTGCTCATGCACTTTCTTTCACTATTCCATAGACCTACTCTCTAAAGCTCTGTTGTTTCTTTTTTATGTGTATTCTTTTTATGTGAGTGAGGGAGAAAAAAAGACAGAATTGCCTGTAGCAAGTGCCTCCCCCAGAGTTGAAAGACGAGACGTTCGAGCCAAAATACCTGGACACATGGAGTTTGAAGCAATTTATATCATAGGAAGAGGGAAAGACTGATTCCGGAGTTCCAAAGCTCAGTTGTTGAATAGAAGAAAGATTGAGAATAATGTTTCACTCTTGGGTTGGAGAGTTGTACAGAGCAGGGATAGGATTGTGTTGCAAGACGGGTGCTACGTGCCCTACGAAAAGGGGGGTTGTATACACTGACAGAGCTCTGACGAACACTGATTATTTTAATAGTGGTAGTATAGAAGAGATGCAATATTGAGGCGAAGAGAGAGACTACAGAGAATTATTTTCTACTTTGTCTAGAAGTGCTGTGTAAGAGGATCCTCCCCACACGTGTGAACAATACTGAATACATGGACGCACTGTGCCCCTGTACAGATCAAGACACTGCACAGGGGTAAAGAACCTCCTCGCTTACTATGGCTCTCTTCGTCTTTGTGTTTACATTATATTCCTATATTTGCTTGTATATACATATTTGTTAATGTTCTGTTTACTTTATATACATATAGCATTCCCCTTCACTGCTATATTCGATATTTCCCTTCTTCCATTACACCATACTCTTCCCTTTATCTCCTCCCTTCTCCTCACTAAGCTCTCCCCCAACAGTGTCCAAGTTTGATGATATCTTCTGAAAATGGTGACGGGAAGCTGAAAACTTGGTATCGTGAGACACTGAAGTACACATTCGGAGATAGAAAATTGATATAGGGAGCACGGCAGACGAGAGTGGTTAAGTGAATTGTGGAAAAGGGCCATTGGACGTAGGAAAGTAAAAGCCTACACTCAAAATAGAGAAATACAAAAGTCAAACTTAGTTGTCAAAAGCGTTCACAGGGAGAAAATTATGAAAGTAATTTGTGAAAGTCCTAACGTTAAAAAGTTACCTTGTTAATTATTGAGGTGATAGAGTATCTGTTGGAGTTGGGCTATCGTAGTTAGGGCTATGGGAAGGTAGGTGGGTGGCTGGCTGTAGTATTTTCCGTAACATTATATCTCTTAATAATTGATGATTCTGGTAAACATTGGTTGAATATAACACCAAACCATTTATTCCACAAGTATTCTGACCACCTATAGCAAGGTAAACAAAATAAATAAACATAATATAAACAAGTAACAAATGCACTCTTATGTGACAGATATTAACACAATACATATAAGTATAATAAGGGGAATGGGATAGATTGTAGGCACCAATCGAACAGGGCTATTACCCAGGAGAGGCTTTAAGCGTTTGATAAGGAATCGCTGGAACTCCTGTTTCATTTGCTTGGCCTCTCTTATTCATTCCTTTTGTGCCTCACTTACACTGAGAGTAGTCCAGCATGCTCTCACAAACACCTCCTCCTCCTATCTACTTCACTACACTTAACATGCACACCACACTTCCTCCTTCAAATATTGTTAACAACTTATGAACACAGACCCAGCCTCAAAGTCCCCAGGGTGGAGGGGGGGCATAAATACCGCCACACATGCCCGACCTTCCCCTGACGACCCCTCTAAATTTTCTGGACCACGTCCTGCCACTCTTACTATTAATTTGTGCAATATTCGCGGCCTTTCCACTAATTTTCACTCTGTCGAACACCATCTCTCCTCCTCCGAACCTGATCTTCTTTTCATCACCGAAACCCAGGTATCTGAGACAACTTCCAGCAGCCCCTTCTCTGTATCCTCCTACTTTCTCTATTCTAGTTTCAAAGCCAAAGGCGGATGTTGTGCATACGTGCACAACAAACTCACTTGCTCTCGTGTTCCCGATTTCGACTCCTCTGAACTATCAACATTATGGCTCAAACTATCCTGTCATTCTCATAGTAAATATTTCTGTGCTGTCTATCTATCCCCTAACTCTACCGACTTTCCCAAATGCTTCGACTATCTAAACTTTAAAGTGGAACACATTCTATCTATCTCTCCCTTCTCTGAAATCTCCATCTTGGGAGATTTGAACGTTCACCACCGCCAATGGCTCTCCTCTCACGCTACTGACCAACCTGGTGAACAAGCCTACGTCTTTTCTATCATAAATGACCTAGAGCAGCTGGTCCAGCTGTATCCCGGATCGCTTCGGAAAGCGGCCCAACATTCTGGACTTATTTCTGACTTCCAAAGCTTCTTCTTATACTGTCAATCTTTTCTCTCCTTTGAGCTCCACCGACCATAAACTTATCTCCGTCACCTGTCCTATCTCTTCAGTACGGCCATCCGATCCTCCCAGCCGGCGGCACTTTGGCGCTGCCAACTGGGAGGCAGTACTTCTTTGATTTCCCATGGAATGACTTCTGCTTCCATGGCCGAGGACCCTCGGAGAGTGCTGAACGTATTACCGAGGTAATCGTCTCTGACAAGGAAGCGTACATTCCATTTTCTTTCTCTCAGTCTAATGCAAAAAAATCTTTGCTTACTCACGCTTGTTCTACGTCTGTCCACAACAAAGAGAAAGCATTCAAACGGTACCAACGCCTTAAAACTCAAGAATCTCATTCTTCCTATGTTTCTGCCCGGAATCAAGCCAAATCTGTTCTTCGACTTGCCAAGCACTCTTTCATTAATAATAAATGCACTGAACTATCCAACTCTAGCTCTTCCCAAGCTTTCTGGCATCTAGCCAAAAACCTCTCCAACTACTTTTCTTCCTTGTCTTTCCCTCTACTTTTCCACTCTGATGGCTCAACCATCACTTCTTCCTCTGACAAAGCTGAACATTTTGCTCAAACTTTTGCCAGAAACTCTACCTTGGATGATTCTGGTGCTATTCCTCCCTCTCCACCCCCCTCTCTCCTACTTATGCCTAATATCCTAATCTCTTCTAAAGATGTACTTTCTACCGCAGCTAAGAACTAAGAAGGCGTACGGTCCGGACGGTGTTCCTCCTGTTGTACTTAAGAACTGTGCTTTCGTGATGATCCCTTGCCTAGGCAAACTCTTTCGTCTCTGTCTCTCCTCTAACGTCTTTCCTTCTTGCTGGAAGTTTGCTCTCATTCAACCTGTCCCAAAGAAGGGTGACCGCACTCAACCCTCTAACTATCATCCAATTGCTCTCATCTCTCGTATTTTTAAAGTTTTTGAAACTATTCTTGCTTCCAAATTACTTAAGCATTTCTCTTCTCATAATCTGCTCTCAGATCCTTAAGGGTGGCTCTACTGGTGATCTTCTTTCATATCTTACTAACTCTTGGTCATCCAACTTTTGGGACTACGGTGAGACTTTTTCTGTTGCACTAGACATATCGACGGCCTTCGATAGAGTCTGGCACAAATCTTTAATTTCCAAACTGCCCTCCTTCGGTTTCTGTCCCTGCATCTGTGCCTTTGTCTCTAATTTCCTTTCCGGCCGTTCCATAGCTGCGGTTGTGGACGGTCATCGCTCATTTCCTCATCCTATCAACTCTGGTGTTACTCAAGGTTCTGTCATATCTCCTATTCTCTTTCTAATTTTTATAAATGATCTTCTCATCTGTTCATCCAGTCCCATCCATTCATATGCAGACGACTATACCTTACACCACTCTATTAGTTTTCCAGAACGCCCCAGCCAGCAGTCCCTCAAAAACAAACGTAATGAAGCCATAAAACGCTTATCTTCTGATCTAGCTACTATTTCCAATTGGGGTAGAGAAAATCTTGTTGTATTTAATGCTTCCAAAACTCAATTTATCCATCTTACTACCTGTCAGGAACCTCCAGAGGACTATTCCTTATTCTTCAACAATACAAAAATCAACCCTTCATCTTCTCTCAATGTTCTCTGTGTCTCTTTTTCTTCTGCTCTCACTTGGAAAGACCATATTAACAGTCTCGCTAAGGCAGCCTCCCAGAAGCTGGATGTGCTCAACGGTCTCAAGGGGTTCTTAACCCCTGCGCAGCTTCTTACGCTGTACAGGGGCACAGTGCGTCCTTGTACTGAGTATTGTTCACATGTGTGGGGAGGGACCGGTCCTCTCACACCACACTCCTAGACAAAGTAGAAAGTATCATTAACTCCCGTCCACTCACCAACTCCCTGCAATCTCTCTCTCTTCGCCGCAATGTTGCATCTCTCTCGCTATTCTATCGCTACTACAATAATCAGTGTTCCTCAGAGCTTTCCCAGTGTATACCACCTCCTCTATGCCTTGCAACACAATCCCATCCCTACTCTGTGTAACTGTCCAACCCAAGAGTGAAACGCTATTCTCAAACTGTTTTCTATTAAACTGCTGAGCTCTGGAACTCTCTCCCAGAATCAGTTTTTCCCTCTTCCTATGACTTAAATTGCTTCAAACTCTGTGTGTCCAGGCATTATAGCTCGAACGTCCCTTGATTTTGGCCCTGTCACTCTTTGAAATCTGGGGGATGCACTCGGTACAGGTAGTTCTGCCTTTTGTCTCCCTCATTCACATACAAAAAAAAAAAAATCCTTTTGCAACTGTGATAGATTTATATACACATGTTGGTATTATACTGAAATATGGCTGATTACAAAGTTGTGTTTATTAAGTTTGTATTCCCACGCTTGTCTTCAGGTAGTCATTAACACACGTTTTTATAATGAAGACATGGCCAGCTTAGATGTGCGCGAATTACAATCGCTATGATCCATATCAGGCCTCCAGATGAATGTTGTCAATGATATGATTGTTAAATCTCGGAAATTATGAAAACCTTGATACTGTTTTCCAGAACAATTGAATGCAAATTGCCATGCACTTAGCTATTTATTTGGAAGATAATATAATATACCTCAGATATCCCAATTGTACCATTAATATTTATATTTCTTCATCTCCAACAGTATTATTATCTCGACCAACGCTAGAGCATTATAGACAATGACCCACTTCCCACACAGAGCTGGTTGGTGGTACTGGTAGGCTGTTGGTTACTTACACCACTTGACATACACCTCCACCAATGCTAGAGCATTATAGACAATGACACACTTCCCACACAGAACAGGTTGGTGGTACTGGTAGGCTGTTGGTTTATGATATAACTTGTTACCAACTACCTTCAAATACCTCGCCTGCTGACATCTAAAACCCCTCGCTCGCAGACTATCCCAGACCAACTCTCCATCTCTCTAGATCTTGTAGGGAAAATTACTTCATATAATAACTTGTTACCAACTACCTCCAATACCTCACCTGCTGACATCTAGCATTAGGAATGATCTTAATGTATCTCTCTTAAATGTTAATATTGACAAGATTGATGCGGTGGAAGATATATGGGTGATGGTAGGCTACAATGCCGAAAGTTACCTGCTATCATTGAAAGGCTGTGTATACCACAATCCAAAATCCTCTTCACACATTTTTTACTACATATCTGATGTTGTTAAGGCTATTTGTTTACGCAACATTAGGGTACCATAGATCAGTTAGGTGTGTGTACACTAGGTCAAAGGAGTATCTGCACCCTTACGCTGATCATCTGGTGTGTACAGCCAAGGCCTTCTTGATACTATCAAGATACAGTATCAAGAAGGCCTTGGCACAGCTCGGTAGGGCTGGCACTTGTGCCTGCAACTATACCCATGTGTCAAAGACGATCCTCTCTGCAAAAATTGCAATTAAATGAAGCTCATTATCTGTAAATATACCCGCCATTCCGCTACAGTGATGTAAACAAGACGGCCCACTCGTTGGGAGTTAAGAAACTATTCTTCCAATAACTTTTGTAATATACTGATGATGGAAAGTGATAATGTAAATAAGATATTTGATACTGATAATGTAGATACCCAAGTCGATATTTGTACAGATATCTTTAGCAAATGCTTAAACCTATGAGCACTAATAATCGCAAAAGAAGTGAGGAGCCTTTTGCTCAATGGGTCACCGAAGATTTGCGAACATTAATGCAAGAATTTGTTTTTATTCAGATCTCTCTCAAGGAAGACAGAAGTAATAGAAGTCTACAAGATCAGCATAAAACATCAAAGAAACAAGAACAATCGATACTTCGCAGAGCTAAGTCAGAGTATTACAATAAGTAATTTAAGATCGATAGAGGTAATACCGCGGCGACATTGCACACTTTGAGAGAGCTGGTTCCAGATAGTAAAAGGATAAATTCAATTATATTTTTACAAAGATTGGGAAGTCTACTTTTGAAAAATCACAGCAATATATATTGAATAATGCCAACAGAATGCAATTGGACAATATAAATCTAAATGATAATGATAGTGTTAATCAGAGTAATATGTTTTGACCTCAATCCACTGACAGAGAGACTATCGTTCTTGTTATAAATAATTTAATTATACTAATTCATATGGCCATGACGGTATTTCACTGCGTTTTCTGCTAGCAATTACCATATCATATCCTTGTTACCAAAAATGTCTAAAATATTAAAAACACATTTTGGCAACTCAGCTGACAAAGCACTTAGAAGAGAAGCGTCTCCTCAGTAATACCCAACTGTCAACACGGCTTTAGATCTGGTTTATCTACTGATACTGAACTAATGACATTATCAAACAAACTATATGACAACATGGATAATATTAAAGAGAAGTTACTCTGATTTCGCTCTGTAATATATCCAAAGCTTTTGAAAGTGTTAATCAAAATATGTTTATGATTAATGTGTGAAGCTGAACATAGAACCATTTTGGTTTCAGAGTTATCTTGCCATAAGAACACAGTCTGTCCGTATAGGAAATTTAATTTCTACATCAATTGAAATCATGTATGCAGTTCCACATGGATCAATTCTGGGTCCAATTTTGTTTATAATTTATGTGGATGATCTATGACAGTTTATCTCTGAATGTTTCATCATCCAGTATGCTGACGACACACAATTCATTCACACTGGTAACGTTGACAATATTAATTATCTAATTCATAATAGTGAAGAAACCTTAAGGAAAGCTAAAGATTACTTTCATATGAATGGTTTAATGCTAAACACACACAAAAACAGTGTATATTTGTTGTGTCCAGTGCATTATTATCACGGATCCTTGGTGACACTTGCATACAGGACCTGGTTGATGACAGCTACATAGTTCCAAGTACATTTTTAAGCAAATTGGGAATATACTTTGACAACTACAGGCAATTTGAAATACACATTAGAGAGATGAATACAAAGATATATGGTACAATAATGTATATTAAACTCATGATATATAGCCTTAAAATCAGAAAACAATAATAAGTGTCATACAATCACTTGTACTCAGTGTACAAAGGAGTACAAAGGAAATCAAGCAACAACAGATCTAGTGACCCTTCTAGGTTGCTTGTCCTCCAAAACACTGAGGATCAAGTGTCCAAACAGTGGTTTAGAGTGGGTAAGGGAACATTGGAAAGGGAATTACTGCCCTGGAACTAATGTCCGTGGCAGGATTAGGAAGTTAGTAGAGGACAGATGGGTTAGTGTAATGAACTATGGCATACAAATCTGGGGCACTACCAATGCAACCCAACTATATCGTGTACAAAAGCTCCAAAGTTTTGCTGCAGAAGTTGCATTGGGTGGGGCTCCCACGTGTGACCATGTAACACCTTTTCTAAAAGAGATTGAGTGGCTTAAGGTAAATCAAAAGTACATGTATGAACTAACCCATAAACGGTAACTGTCCTCAATAGAGGTTTTTTGGTGCACTGCGACTGTTCTCAGTATATCCAGAGCATAACAAAAAAACTTAAAACACCCTAGTGGCACTAAAAAAAAAAGCAATTTGTGATTAGGTGAGATAATTCCCCTCCATTACTTTCTACCAATCCTACATATGTGCCCCTCTCCCCCACCTCTTCCCCTCCTTACCCCCCTTTTTCCCCATCCTCTTTTATCAGCTATTTTTCCTCTTACTCCCCCTTCTATCAGGTATTCTTTGGCGCGAATTTCCCTCACGTGTTCTCATTAATTTAACATAGGCGAGGCAGCTAGAGATCCTTGCAACAGAAAGACTTCTAGTTGTTGTTGTTGTTGTTGTTCCCGAAGCTGCCTGGCCGAACAGCCCCAAGACCCCATTGAAGGCCAATGCCATAACCGAGCGCCCCCACAGAACCCTCCCTGCCGACCACAATAAAGCCTGGGTGACCGAAGCCACTCCATGGCGGGGAGCTAAGGAGGGTGCGGAACGCCCGGGAAACCAAAGACCCACCCAGGGCCCTGTGCCCCTCAGCAATTATGAAGAGAAAGTTGAGGGGCAAAGGAAAAATGTGACGCTTTGGCTTCCAATCTTGGTAGATTGGGAGGTCAATCCACGGAAGAGGCGCCGTCACTTGAGATCTAGAAAAATATATTATAAGTAAAAGGAACAGTCAGAATAAGCTATGGTATGGCAGAGATCGCTCAGTTCTCACTCTGATAGACCAGCCCATCACCACATGACTAGAACCCAATCCTCTCAGCACCAGCTAGGAAAGGCCCTAGAAAGCCGCCTTTGGCGGGGGGATAGCTCCCCTATTTCAACCCCTTTCGGGGTTGGGCATCCGCCTAAGACTTCTAGTGCAAGGCTTCAGTGTCGCTCTACAGCTTGTAGAGGGAGCATATATGGCCGGCTCTCGCCTCATGATATGACTGGGCGGCAAAAATACGTCTTTTTCACTCCCCAAATGCTATTTCCATTTCTTGTATTGCTTATAAACGTTCATATTTTATTTCTTATTAATTCCACCACATCATCAAACACCTCCGATGAAATTAATGAAAGCACGTGTGATCCACCAGGATTCGAACCCAGGTTATCACACACAGGTTTCTAGACATCTTAACCATTACACCACCAAGACGGTTAAAGGTTTATGCACACGCCTACGACTTATTATCCATTCTCGAATACTGGATATTAATCTACTCATGTTCCTATTTCCACCGCACTATGGTAGCCTAATGTTTAAGTGAGAGGAAAGAATATTCATGGGGCACAGATCATATAGAACTGCCTTGCTACGAAATATCCCTGAACCTACTGATAATCCATATTTTATTGATTTCACCACAACACCAAACACCTCCAATGAAATTAATGAAAGCACATATGTGATCCACCAGGATTTGAACCCAGGTTATGACACACAGATTTGTAGACACCTTAATTTAACCATTACACAACCATATGTTCATAATAAAAGCAAAATAGGTGCATATGGATAAGTAATAATTATATATATTGTACCAGGCATGGGGTAATCGTAATCTGTAATCGTAATCGATTACAATCGATAACAGTTTTCTAAGTAATCATAATCGTAATTGATTGCTTTCTTATATTTAGGGATGTAATCATAATCACAATTGATTGCTTTCTTATATTTAGGGATGTAATCATAATCGTAATTGATTGCTTTCTTATATTTAGGGATGTAATCATAATCGTAATTGATTGCTTTCTTATATTTAGGGATGTAATCATAATCACAATTGATTATTTTCAGAAAGTAATCATAATCATGATTACTCTTACGCTTACACCAGTAACCTACACAGTACCGGTACTTAGTATGTGTTAAGAAGGGTAGAGATGATTTGTTTATATGTGAGTGAGGGAGACAAAAGGCAGAGTGCCTCCCCCAGAAAGAGTGACAGGGCCAAAATCAAGGGACGTTCGAACCAAAATGCCTGGACACACAGAGTTTGAAGCAATTCAAGTTATAGGAAGAGGGAAAGACTGATCATGGGAGAGAGTTCCTGTTGAATAGAAGAAAGACTAATAATAACGTTTCAATCTTGGTTTGGAGAGTAGGGGTGGGATTGTGTTGCAAGACTGGTGCTACGTGCTCTACGAAGAGAGCTCTGAGGAATAATAGATTGGCTGGTGAGTGAAGAGACTATTTAATGTGTGCTTAGTTGTGTAAAATGGTACCAGTAGACTGGAGGAGTACATGTATTGTGCCAATGTACAAAAGGAAGGGAGACCGGCAGTAG
>JBAKBP010027516.1:0-29997 GCA_037953745.1 Lithodes maja | reverse complement strand
CTTTCACCATACTTAAAGGTCCTCTCACATTATGGCCAAAGACTAGTTGATTTGGACTGAACCCCAGGCTCTCTCCTGGGACTTCACGTGCAGCGAACAGAACATACGGCAGACCCAAATCCCAATCAGTGTCATGTTCTGCACAGTAACAGCGTAGCATACTCTTCAGGGTCGAGTGCCACCGCTCCAAGACTCCCTGACTCTCGGGATGGTAGGCTGACGACACTACAGAACATATACCGTGCAACTGAAGGGTTTGCTTGAACAATTTGGATGTAAAATTGCTCCCCTGGTCTGACTGCACCTCACGTGGAAATCCATAACGGGAACAGAACAATAATAAGTTTTTAACAACTGCCTTTGCCGAGCCGTTTCTCATGGGGTATGCGTCCGGGTATCTCGTAGCCACATCCATGATTGTCAACAGGAATTTATTGCCACTACTAGTAGGCGGGAAAGGGCCAACCAAATCTACTACAACTTTGCTGAACGGAGGCCCGGTGACAGGTATGGGAAACAAAGGTGCCTTCGGGATTGTCTGGTTAGGCTTCCCCGTTGTCTGGCAGGTCGCACACCCAGCCACCCATGCACAGACATCAGCCTTGACCCCAGGCCACCAGAAAAACCTGCCCAATGCCGCCAATGTTTTTGTTACCCCCAAATGACCCGCCACCGGCACATCATGCGCCAGACACAATAAGGACTCTCTATACTTATTTGGAACAACCACCTGGTCTACTACCCTCGCACCGCCCTCCCACTTCGATTTGGGGTCTAGAAATCTGCGGTACAATATCCTGTTGAGCCTAAAGAAATCTCCCGGCTTCGCATCCCCATCTTCCTCCAACTCTATGGCACCATTGCTATAACGAGCTAGGCTAGCGTCTTGCAGCTGCTGCTCACTAATGTCCCTGGGCGTCAATGCATCAAGATGGTTTTGTAATAAGACATTACCCCGGCTAGTAGGCTCTACTGCCTTAGTGGCTCTCGCTACAGCTCTTGCCTCACGCGAAGTCTTACCCAACTCTGCCTTGTTACACACCATATCTGGGCCAGAGTCAACTCCCGTGTTTATTATAGGTCCAAGTACCGAATCACCGAGAAGTGCAGCAGAATCAATGTCCCTTTTCCTGCCCTTAGCAACCTTCTCCTGATCCTTCCTCCACTGTCCCCGAGGTTGAGTGCTAGGCTGTGCAGGAGCCGCAGAGCGAGATCGGGTTACCACACAGGCCATCTCATCCTGTTGGCACCTCCCAACCCATTCCCAATTCTCACCATCCACGTCGGCCGCCCTCTCGGCAACGACTAAGGGTGGAGTCCCGGAAGTGGGCACCGCAAAGTCGTTGCCGAGAAGAAGGTCGACGCCCTCAACTGGCAAACACTCAACGATCCCTACATCCAGCTCCCTGCACACCTCTCCCACTCTCAACTCCAACCTCACAAGTGGGTATGACCTCGTAGCATTTATACCCTGCACCACAACAACTCTGGCCGCATTTATCGGTTTCCCTGTGAAGTTCCTCAACAAAGTTTGCGAAGCCCCCGTATCCCTCAGCAAGTCAACCCTCCGTAGTTCACTCCCCCAGCTCACAAACCCGTGTCCCCGATGGTCACAGAAAGTGTCCCGGACAGGTGTCGAGCCTTCCGTACGCTTCTTTACCGCGTGTGCCTCAGCTGCTGACAACCTACCCCGGGCAGTTGCTGCAGCCTTCAGAGACACACCGATACTGTGAACCAATGACACCGGCTTAGCGGGAGTGTTACTAGGGCACTCACGTGAATAATGGCCTAGCTTCTGACATTTGTAACATTTCACATCCCCAATGGGCTTCTTCCCTTGTGCGGGCGAAGAAGGGGCCTGACCTTTAGTAAACGGGAGAGGCTTGTGTTTGTAGGTGTTATTAGGTGCAATGCATTTAGTGTGGTTATGTGTGTCATAGGATTTGTTATTATCAAAAACTCTGGTGGGTGGGGTATAGCGCCCCTTCTGCCCTGACTCAGCCCTCTGAGCGGCACCGCAACCACGAATCAATGATAATCTGAGGTCTGCCATCTTGGCAGCCTCCTCTACTGTCTTGGGACATTTTTCCTTAATGTTCAGCGTTAGATCGGTTCCAGTACATTTGAAAAACTGTTCCAGATAGAAAAGTTGCTTAATTTCCTCAGCCGACTCTGCGTGCTCGGACCGAAACCAGTTATTACATGCATCTGTTAAGTCCCGTGCGTGCTCCATAAAACTGATGTCGCTCTTCTTATTCACGCCACGGAACTTCAATCTATAAGTTTCGGGTTGCAGTTCGTAGGCCCGGAGCACAGCCTCCTTCACCAGTCCATACACTACACTCTCGTCCAGTGACAGTGCATCGTAGGCTTTCAACCCCTTACCCACTAGACGTGATGAAACTAATGCTGCCCATTTAACCTCCGGCCAGTCATACTCACGACACTTCTTTTCGAAACGAGCAAAAAACTCAGTCACTGCTGTCTCATCAAATGCGGGTACTAACTTAATTAAATGCGAAAGTGAGTCTGTAACCCGGTGCCCACCACCGAGATGACGCCCCGTGGTCTCTACTCTAGACTTCTCGACATCCATTTCAGCCTGGTACCTGGTTGCATCCTGATTGGCTTGGATTCTAGCAACCTCTATGCGTTCTATACTAGCCTGTTGTATCTGAGTCTCCTGCAGCTTAAACTTAGCTAGTTCTAGCTGAAATAACATCTCAGGAGACAGGCCTGGGGGGGGAGAGCACAAAATGGGGGATCCACACCGAGACGTGTTTACGGGTAAGCCAGCTTGCCCTTGAGAACCCTCCTGCTGCATCGTGCTAAGACTCGCTGGCTGAGGGCCCAGCTCAGGGGTAGAGTGGAATGGAGACTTGGAGGGAACCCCCCAAGACCCCACTCCACCCACCGCCCCATCGCCATCACCCAACAAACATGCCACCAAATTCTTCTTGGGCCAACTGTCAGGACAGTCCCGCCCCAAAACCGTGGCTAAACAGCGAAGACCGTAACAATCAATAGCCTGCAGGCGCTGTTCGGTCAAAGGTGTCTGCAAAAATGCCCGGGCATCCCTCTCTCCACTTATAACACTCCCCTCCCTAAACATCTGTTGTACTTGCTGGTTACTAGGCTGTACCGTGTTATCCTCCCCCGTAAATGATGAGTCATTAGACATAGTGCTGGTTATACAATTGCTGTTCATAAAAAAAAAGAAGTGCTTATTACTAATTGCAGTCTCGACTCACAAAATGTTAAAGATGCTTGAATGACTCTACTCTAGACACCCCCAACGAAACAATCTGCAAGTCCACCAATACAATAATGACACAATAAAAATTCCTCCAATATGCAAGAAAATTCTAGCCAGCTCTACTAGGTAGCATAGAATAGTTCTCCAAAAAACATGTGATAGGATACTACTGAATCTTGTGCAAGGTCGCCATTTTGTTACGGCTGGATCGGCAATACATATTCGGGATTCTTGATCGTAGGACAGAAATGGCTTATGTGACAACGACACGCTCGATTCCAGTCCCAAATACTATATGCTCCAGACAACAAAAGCACCAACGCCCTACAGAGTTATCGTCTATGGTAACGAGGTACCTTAACTCGGCGAAAGTGTACAACAGGGGTAGGCTATGAGGCTAAACTCCCTCAGACATTTATAGGTTACGTTATTACTAAAGAAATGCAATACTCAAGAAACTACGTTAATATTAAGCCTCTAATAATGTAGAATAGAAGCAGGCTAAAGGTATGACAGTGAAATGCTAAATGACAAATGTACACGCCTACTTGAAAGCGCGTGCACTAGAATAACTGTCCCCTACTAACATGCACTAGCATGTAGCATACAAGATGTTCATGATCCAGTAGATACCTAATAATACACATGGAAGGAACATAAACAGTAGTCACTTATTGTAATAATGAATCTATATTTGGAATAACTAAAAGGTTGCAGGCAACAGTACTGCGCCGGTAGCCTACTACCGCATAGGCTACTTCGCTTCTCTCACTCTGTCTCCCCTCTGAGTCCGTATGCGCCCTACGCAATAGAACTCCGGACACAGCAGCAAAACGACAGTGCAGTTAATTGATACATGAAAGTATTAATAGTGTTGTCTTGTGTGTGAGTAATGTGTATTGTAAAGTGTTACATACATAAACTTAAAGAGAGCTGCAATGCATAGTAAAATAAAGATATAACCCACTCATCATCCCCATGTGTTCTAGCTAGCAGGCCAAGTCACAGGAACAACGAGTCCCAGCACCGAAAGCGAGAACCCAGGAAAAGACTGTAGAGAACACAAGGACAGATAAATTACGTTACTCTACTATACCGGCACTACGAGCGAGCTGTAGTCTCTGGTACTGCACTCGCTCCTGGCTCGGTAGGCAAATCAAGGCTAAGTCCTCGCCCCTCTACAGACAACTCCTGGGCATGGTCGGGCTCTTACACATGGCACTAGTCTAGTCACAAATTGGATGATGAGCTGGGCATATAACTCGTGAACATGTAGAACGTTCACCAACTATCCTCATCAAGAAGATCGCTGTTCACATTAACCCCTTAAATCTAATACATGTAAATATATGCTTGTCCTAAGAGTAATACGAGAGGTGAGTGCTGAAACTCCTTTAGGACCTCAAGGGAAGGTTATGCATTTAAATAGAGAGAAGAATGAAATGAGAGTAATGTCGTCAGAGAGAAAGAGTGCAACCGTGAGAAATTGGGAGAGAGGGCAAGGGATGTTAGAATCTCAAAGGTTCTAGGCAACCTGGTCATAGAGCACACAGCGAGCCTCCAGGCAATGTGCAGTACGACAACATGGGCAACCCAGGCAGCATATGCAGGCGGCAATGTACTACCAACCCTGTCGCACCTAGCTATAAGCGCAGGGCTGCCAACCGGTCCATACGTCTGGCAACCACCCCCCCGGCAGCGTGGCGCACCGCTACCCTCTCGCTCTGAAGTCTAACTCACTCTCTCTCTCTGAATTCCCACTGTCTTATCTATCAAC
Source organism: Lithodes maja (assembly GCA_037953745.1). Taxonomy (NCBI): domain Eukaryota; kingdom Metazoa; phylum Arthropoda; class Malacostraca; order Decapoda; family Lithodidae; genus Lithodes; species Lithodes maja. Next base: position 24,964 of record JBAKBP010027516.1, on the reverse strand, counting down.
TTCTCTATTGATACTATATATTAAATGGAAGGTCTCGACATGGCTTAAAACAAAACCCACCACTGGTTAGCAAATGACGAGACCTTTGCAGAGATACAAAGAACATAGTTATACGTTGTCACACTCAATATAAGCAGCCAGCACGGTACACGGTACACGGACCGTGACGGTACAGTGGAGTACCAAGGAGTACAATCAGGTTGCGTTGCTACGCACTGGGCGTCACACTTTCCTATGATTGATGTAAGACTAATGGGACGGTAATTGGATGCTATTGATTTGTCACCTTTTTTGAAGATCGGAACTACGTTTGCAAGCTTCCAAGCTTCTGGAACTATACCTGTCTCCAATGACTTGTTAAATAAAAATGTTAATGGGTAACTTAACTCATCCCTACATTCTTTTAATACTCTAGCATATACCTCATCAGGACCAGGCGATTTATGAGGTTTCAGTCTGTCAATTTCCTTAAGCACATAATTTCTACTTATAGTAACCGTACTTAACCTATTTTCTATACTATCGCTATATACCTTACGGACTTCTGGAAACTGTGCCAAATTTTCATTAGTGAAAACGGAAAGAAATTGACTATTTAATGTACTGCACATTTCTAAATCATTTTCTGTCATTTCTCCTATCGAAGTTTTAAGGGGACCAATTACATCTCTAACCTTGGATTTATATAGTTGGTAAAAAGCTTTAGGATTATTTTTTGAGTCATTGGCAACCTTAATTTCATAATTTCTTTTTTCTTTCCTAATATCCTTTTTTACCTGTCTTGATAGATTCTGATAGTAAGCAAGTAGGTGAATTTCGCCTTTTCTAATTTTTCTATATATTCCTCTCTTTTGTCCTAGAAGATCTAATAGTCTATTATTCATCCATTTGGGTTGGTTCTGTCTTGATCTAAATTTTCTTTTGGGGATGTATTTATTTTGTGCATTGAATACTGACTTGATAAAATTATCGTATGTATCTACCAGGAGTAACGATGTTGGTAAGGGTAGAAGTGAGGAACTGCTGCAGCAGTATCGGGATGTGTTAGATAAAGTTAGGATGAAGGGAGGGATCCCTGTAGTACATTGTATCTTACCCAGAAGAGGAGTTCCCAAGGAATGGACATCCAGGGCGATTGGTGTCAATTGCCGTTTGGAGAAATATTGCAAAGAAAAAGCAATACCATTCATTGATAACTGGGATAGTTTCTATGGGAGAGATGGGATGTACGCAAGGGATGGGGTTCATCTTTCACGGTTAGGGGTTTCTACATTAGCTAGTTCTTTAGATAGGGTGGTTGTGGGGTTTTGAACAGAAATATTGAGAGTGTAAATGAGAGGTTTAAATGGAACAATTTTAGCGTCAGGCGAAAGCGATAAGGATATTCAGTCTCATGCTAAAAATGATGACTATAATGCAAATGATAGTAGTGATGGTGCAACGGAAGATGGAAATGTCGTTAGAAATAAAGGTAAATTAGGTATAAAGAAAAGAAGTAAATTGAGAGTATATTACACAAACTGTAGGAGTCTATGTAACAAAATGAACGAACTTAGAGCCCTTGTTAGCAAAGAAAATATAGACATAATAGCGCTAACTGAAACGTGGATTAATACAGAAACCAGGCATTTTTTAGCAGAATTTGATATACCAGGATATAGTTTGTTTAAATATGACCGAACAAGTAAGAGGGGTGGCGGTATAGCAGTGTTTGTCAGGAGTACATTAAAAAGCTGTATTAAATCAGGTATTAGACTAAATAACGATAATGAAAGTGTTTGGGTAGAGGTTAACGAAGGTAGTGAGACCATAGTTATTGGAGTTATGTATAGACCGCCAAATATGAGTAGAAATGACGGAACGTCATTATGGGAGGAAATTAAAATGGCATCAAGGTTTAGCAATGTGTGCATTATGGGGGATTTTAATTTTCCGAATATAGATTGGCAGCATCAAATAGGAGACTCTGATTCTGAGGAGTTTATAGAGGTAGTACAAGATAGTTTTTTATTTCAATTCATAGATACGCCGACTAGAGGTAATAATATTCTCGATTTAGTTTTCAGTAACAATGAACATATGGTAAATAATGTAGAGATAGGGGACCACCTAGGAAATAGTGACCACAATTCTGTGTATTTTAATATACAATGGAAAGGTAATACCAGAGAGAATACAACATTAATACCCGACTTTAGAAAAGCCAATTATGGTGGGTTAAGAAGAGCCCTATTAGCCGACCCTATGGTCAAAAAATTAAGTCGATCCAGGTGTCCAAATGAGTGTACCCCTTCTCAGGCACCTGTCATCTTAAGTCAGGAAGAGACGTCAACCTTGGTAGATACATACGATAATTTTATCAAGTCAGTATTCAATGCACAAAATAAATACATCCCCAAAAGAAAATTTAGATCAACACAGAACCAACCCAAATGGATGAATAATAGACTATTAGATCTTCTAGGACAAAAGAGAGGAATATATAGAAAGATTAGGAAAGGCGAAATTCACCTACTTGCTTACTATCAAAATCTATCAAGACAGGTAAAAAAGGATATTAGGAAAGAAAAAAGAAATTATGAAATCAAGGTTGCCAATGACTCAAAAAATAATCCTAAAGCTTTTTACCAACTATATAAATCCAAGGTTAGAGATGTAATTGGTCCCCTTAAAACTTCGATAGGAGAAATGACAGAAAATGATTTAGAAATGTGCAGTACATTAAATAGTCAATTTCTTTCCGTTTTCACTAATGAAAATTTGGCACAGTTTCCAGAAGTCCGTAAGGTATATAGCGATAGTATAGAAAATAGGTTAAGTACGGTTACTATAAGTAGAAATGATGTGCTTAAGGAAATTGACAGACTGAAACCTCATAAATCGCCTGGTCCTGATGAGGTATATGCTAGAGTATTAAAAGAATGTAGGGATGAGTTAAGTTACCCATTAACATTTTTATTTAACAAGTCATTGGAGACAGGTATAGTTCCAGAAGCTTGGAAGCTTGCAAACGTAGTTCCGATCTTCAAAAAAGGTGACAAATCAATAGCATCCAATTACCGTCCCATTAGTCTTACATCAATCATAGGAAAGCTACTAGAGTCAATTATTGCTAGTAAAATTAGAAACCACTTAGATACATTTAATTTAATAAATTCTTCTCAGCATGGATTCACTCAGGGACGTTCTTGCCTTACTAATTTGCTTAGTTTTTTCTCAGAGGTATATGAAGCAGTAGATAATGACAAGTCATATGATATAATATATTTAGATTTCAGTAAAGCTTTCGACAGAGTCCCCCATGAGAGATTGATGAGAAAGGTTGAGGCACATGGAATAGGTGGGGCGTTGTTGGGATGGATTAGGTCATGGCTAATTGGTAGGAAGCAGAGAGTCAGCATAAATGGTACGAAGTCAGAATGGGGAGCAGTCAAAAGTGGTGTCCCCCAGGGATCTGTATTAGGTCCTCTGTTGTTTGTTATATACATAAATATATTGTTCAGTCTAGTTCAGTCAGTGACAGTCTAGTTCAGTCAGTGACGGGAGAAGGTTGTGTTAATCTGAGCTCCTGCCCGGACCATTTACCAGTGACCTTTAGTGACCATTACACCTACCAGTGTTTGGGGGCAGTGCACTCGTGTTATATAAAAGTGTTATAGCTCAGTTTTTAGCTGTTAGTTTACTTGTTTTTGTTTTTCTGTACTTAGTTTCTTGCTCCTCGCTAAGCTTATTGGGATCATGGCAGGTATGGAGTGCGAGTCTCTAACTGATCTGCATCATCTTATTCTCCAGGTAAGAGAGGAGATGGTTGTGGTGAAGGAAGAGGTCTTGGCTCTAAGGGAGGTTAATGTTAAAATTCAGAGGGAAGTGGATTTGATTAAAGACGAAAATCTAGCTTTCAAGCTTAGCCAAGAGGAAATAAAGTCAAGTAAGGGGAAAAGGGAGGAAGTTGATGAAAATTTTTATTCATGGCAGGTTGTTAAAAATACGGGTGGGAAAGTCACACTCAAGAAGCAGGATAGTAGAATAGGTATGAGTGTGACAAATACATTCTCTCCTTTGCGAGACGAATGTGAGGGAAAAGATAGTCAGGATAAGGGAGGGATAACCGAAGTGCCTGCCGCTGACTCAGCTCCAACCTCTGACGCTGTGCTACCTACCACCACCCCCACCACCACCACCACCACCAGGGGTTCTCCAACTGCAGCTGCTGGATCCTCCCGAGGGAAAGGTAAGTCTGTGTCCCGAGAAGGTAAGTCTGTGTCGATTGTGGGCGACTCCATGGTAAGACATTTAGTTAGGGCTACCCGCACTAAACTTAGGAAGGTTGTGTGTCTGCCTGGCCATGGAGTTGGGAGGGTTTTAGAGAAGATGGACCACATCTTGGAAGATAGTGGAGATAACCCCATTATCTGTCTCAGTACCGGGAGTAACGATGTTGGTAAGGGTAGAAGTGAGGAACTGCTGCAGCAGTATCGGGATGTGTTAGATAAAGTTAGGATGAAGGGAGGGATCCCTGTAGTACATTGTATCCTACCCAGAAGAGGAGTTCCCAAGGAATGGACATCCAGGGCGATTGGTGTCAATTGCCGTTTGGAGAAATATTGCAAAGAAAAAGCAATACCATTCATTGATAACTGGGATAGTTTCTATGGGAGAGATGGGATGTACGCAAGGGATGGGGTTCATCTTTCACGGTTAGGGGTTTCTACATTAGCTAGTTCTTTAGATAGGGTGGTTGTGGGGTTTTGAACAGAAATATTGAGAGTGTAAATGAGAGGTTTAATGGAACAATTTTAGCGTCAGGCGAAAGCGATAAGGATATTCAGTCTCATGCTAAAAATGATGACTATAATGCAAATGATAGTAGTGATGGTGCAACGGAAGATGGAAATGTCGTTAGAAATAAAGGTAAATTAGGTATAAAGAAAAGAAGTAAATTGAGAGTATATTACACAAACTGTAGGAGTCTATGTAACAAAATGAACGAACTTAGAGCCCTTGTTAGCAAAGAAAATATAGACATAATAGCGCTAACTGAAACGTGGATTAATACAGAAACCAGGCATTTTTTAGCAGAATTTGATATACCAGGATATAGTTTGTTTAAATATGACCGAACAAGTAAGAGGGGTGGCGGTATAGCAGTGTTTGTCAGGAGTACATTAAAAAGCTGTATTAAATCAGGTATTAGACTAAATAACGATAATGAAAGTGTTTGGGTAGAGGTTAACGAAGGTAGTGAGACCATAGTTATTGGAGTTATGTATAGACCGCCAAATATGAGTAGAAATGACGGAACGTCATTATGGGAGGAAATTAAAATTGCATCAAGGTTTAGCAATGTGTGCATTATGGGGGATTTTAATTTTCCGAATATAGATTGGCAGCATCAAATAGGAGACTATGATTCTGAGGAGTTTATAGAGGTAGTACAAGATAGTTTTTTATTTCAATTCATAGATACGCCGACTAGAGGTAATAATATTCTCGATTTAGTTTTCAGTAACAATGAACATATGGTAAATAATGTAGAGATAGGGGACCACCTAGGAAATAGTGACCACAATTCTGTGTATTTTAATATACAATGGAAAGGTAATACCAGAGAGAATACAACATTAATACCTGACTTTAGAAAAGCCAATTATGGTGGGTTAAGAAGAGCCCTATTAGCCGACCCTATGGTCAAAAAATTAAGTCGATCCAGGTGTCCAAATGAGTGTACCCCTTCTCAGGCACCTGTCATCTTAAGTCAGGAAGAGACGTCAACCTTGGTAGATACATACGATAATTTTATCAAGTCAGTATTCAATGCACAAAATAAATACATCCCCAAAAGAAAATTTAGATCAACACAGAACCAACCCAAATGGATGAATAATAGACTATTAGATCTTCTAGGACAAAAGAGAGGAATATATAGAAAGATTAGGAAAGGCGAAATTCACCTACTTGCTTACTATCAGAATCTATCAAGACAGGTAAAAAAGGATATTAGGAAAGAAAAAAGAAATTATGAAATCAAGGTTGCCAATGACTCAAAAAATAATCCTAAAGCTTTTTACCAACTATATAAATCCAAGGTTAGAGATGTAATTGGTCCCCTTAAAACTTCGATAGGAGAAATGACAGAAAATGATTTAGAAATGTGCAGTACATTAAATAGTCAATTTCTTTCCGTTTTCACTAATGAAAATTTGGCACAGTTTCCAGAAGTCCGTAAGGTATATAGCGATAGTATAGAAAATAGGTTAAGTACGGTTACTATAAGTAGAAATGATGTGCTTAAGGAAATTGACAGACTGAAACCTCATAAATCGCCTGGTCCTGATGAGGTATATGCTAGAGTATTAAAAGAATGTAGGGATGAGTTAAGTTACCCATTAACATTTTTATTTAACAAGTCATTGGAGACAGGTATAGTTCCAGAAGCTTGGAAGCTTGCAAACGTAGTTCCGATCTTCAAAAAAGGTGACAAATCAATAGCATCCAATTACCGTCCCATTAGTCTTACATCAATCATAGGAAAGCTACTAGAGTCAATTATTGCTAGTAAAATTAGAAACCACTTAGATACATTTAATTTAATAAATTCTTCTCAGCATGGATTCACTCAGGGACGTTCTTGCCTTACTAATTTGCTTAGTTTTTTCTCAGAGGTATATGAAGCAGTAGATAATGACAAGTCATATGATATAATATATTTAGATTTCAGTAAAGCTTTCGACAGAGTCCCCCATGAGAGATTGATGAGAAAGGTTGAGGCGCATGGAATAGGTGGGGCGTTGTTGGGATGGATTAGGTCATGGCTAATTGGTAGGAAGCAGAGAGTCAGCATAAATGGTACGAAGTCAAAATGGGGAGCAGTCAAAAGTGGTGTCCCCCAGGGATCTGTATTAGGTCCTCTGTTGTTTGTTATATACATAAATGACCTAGATTTAGGTATAACTAGTAGGATAAGTAAATTTGCAGACGATACCAAAATGGGGAGAACAATTGATTCAGATAGAGATATAGAGTGCCTCCAAAGGGATCTAGATACCTTACACGAATGGTCAGTAAATTGGCAGATGAAGTTTAACATTGACAAATGCAAGGTATTAAAGATAGGGAAGATGCATACAAATGTTAAATATAAACTAGCTAATGTGGAATTAGAAAACTCGAATTGTGAGAAAGATCTAGGTGTGTTTGTTAGCAATGATTTGAAGCCTAGACAACAGTGTATAAGCGTTCGAAACAAGGCAAACAGGATTCTCGGGTTCATCTCTAGGAGTGTGAGTAATAGAACTGCTGATGTTATCTTAAAACTTGACTTGTCATTAGTGAGACCCCATATGGATTATGCTGTTCAATTTTGGTGTCCTTATTACAGAATGGACATAGATTCATTGGAGAGAGTACAACGTAGAATGACAAAAATGATCCATAATATTAGAAATCTTCCGTATAAAGAAAGGTTGAAGAAATTAGGCTTACATTCGTTAGAGAGACGCAGAGTTAGAGGGGATATGATAGAGGTGTTCAAGTGGGTTAGTGGGATTAACAAAGGGAACATGACAAATGTACTAAAGCTCAGTGATAGCGAAAGAACTCGTACCAATGGTTTCAAATTAGATAAATTTCGTTTCAGAAAAGATATAGGCAAATATTGGTTTGGTAACAGAGTTGTAGATGGGTGGAATGGACTACCAGGTGCTATAGTGGGATTAAAAACGATAGGGAGCTTTAAGATAAAATTGGATAAGCATTTGGACGAGAAGGGTTGGGTGTGAAGGGGGATCAGCAGGGTTGGGCCAATCAGCGCTCTGCAGACTCCCGTAATCCTGCGTTAATCTCTAACCGTTTTGGTAAGATGATCCTCAGGGTATTAGAGTGTTGAGCCTATAATTGGGCTTTGTAATTGGGGTTGTGTGGGACAGGGATCTGCCTTGCTTGGGCCAATCGGCTTTCTGCAGACTCCCATTTTCTTATGTTCTTATGTTCTTATAACTAAACACTAGCATACACTCCTACGTTTGTCTACAGTAGTTACAACACATAACTAAACACTAGCATACACTCCTACGTTTGTCCACAGTAGTTACAACACATAACTAAACACTAGCATACACTCCTACGTTTGTCCACAGTAGTTACAACACATAACTAAACACTAGCATACACTCCTACGTTTGTCCACAGTAGTTACAACACATAACTAAACACTAGCATACACTCCTACGTTTGTCCACAGTAGTTACAACACATAACTAAACACTAGCATACACTCCTACGTTTGTCCACAGTAGTTACAACACATAACTAAACACTAGCATACACTCCTACGTTTGTCTACAGTAGTTACAACACATAACTAAACACTAGCATACACTCCTACGTTTGTCTACAGTAGTTACAACACATAACTAAACACTAGCATACACTCCTACGTTTGTCTACAGTAGTTACAACACATAACTAAACACTAGCATACACTCCTACGTTTGTCTACAGTAGTTACAACACATAACTAAACACTAGCATACACGCCTACGTTTGTCTACAGTAGTTACAACACATAACTAAACACTAGCATACACGCCTACGTTTGTCTACAGTAGTTACAACACATAACTAAACACTAGCATACACGCCTACGTTTGTCTACAGTAGTTACAACACATAACTAAACACTAGCATACACTCCTACGTTTGTCTACAGTAGTTACAACACATAACTAAACACTAGCATACACTCCTACGTTTGTCTACAGTAGTTACAACACATAACTAAACACTAGCATACACTCCTACGTTTGTCTACAGTAGTTACAACACATAACTAAACACTAGCATACACTCCTACGTTTGTCTACAGTAGTTACAACACATAACTACACACTAGCATACACTCCTACGTTTGTCTACAGTAGTTACAACACATAACTAAACACTAGCATACACTCCTACGTTTGTCTACAGTAGTTACAACACATAACTAAACACTAGCATACACTCCTACGTTTGTCCACAGTAGTTACAACACATAACTAAACACTAGCATACACTCCTACGTTTGTCTACAGTAGTTACAACACATAACTAAACACTAGCATACACTCCTACGTTTGTCTACAGTAGTTACAACACATAACTAAACACTAGCATACACTCCTACGTTTGTCTACAGTAGTTACAACACATAACTAAACACTAGCATACACTCCTACGTTTGTCTACAGTAGTTACAACACATAACTAAACATCATCATTAAGGGGAGATGGCCAGTTTTCTGGTCCCCCTTCTTCTTCATTTTTAGCCCCATTAGTGTTCAGATTATAAGACGTTTGCCCCATTAGTTTGGCGATTTCAAGACCTTTCACCCCATTTCTTTGTCAATATATAAACGACTTTTCCTGTCATTTAGGGGTCGATTTTTTCCTGGCGAGCGATAGCGAGCCTGTAATGTAAGAGAAATTGCCCTTCGGCCGGGACATTTTTCTATCGAAATATGTACAAATTTATCATGAAGGAGGGTTTTAGGCGTGTGTGTGTTAAGCTTGATGGAGGTCTAGGGAGGAAACTAATAACATAATACACAAATGAATAAATGATCAAATAAATAAGTCCATCATCAAGATAACTACTATAAACAAACAATATAAAAATACAATATAAACAGGCAATAATCGTAGGGAAGGTGGGGATGGGGGGGAGGGGGCTTTGATTAAGGGCAGGTATTTAGTTTGTTCCCTAGACCTCCAGCAAGCTTAAAATTACACCCCCTCGAATCCCTTTCAAGATTAATTTGTACATTTTTCGGTAGAAAAATGTCCCGGCCAAAGGCCGTTTCCTCTTAAGTTACAGGCTCGCTATCGCTCGCCAGGATAAAATAGACACCTGAATGGCACGAAAGGTCTTAAAATGGGGTGAAAGTTCTTAAAATCGCCAACCTAACGGGGCAAACGTCTTAAAATCTCAAAAGCAATGAGGCTAAACATGAGGGAGAAAGGAGTCAAGAAAAAAATCCCTCAAGTGGGGATCTCCCCTTAATATATGTGATTATTTACCCCTTCGGTACTGGTGACGTCTTTTTGCCTATCTTCTGGTTACCATTAGACGATTATAATCAGCTTAAAAGGAGCCTCCAGCAATTAACATGCTTCGAACTCCTACCTTTAACCCTTTTTACTACCACAGACCCTTCTTAAACTACACGAAATCGTCTAAATATAGCTAGAATAAAATACAAAAGACGGTGTAAGAAGACCAACGAGGGGCCGATACTTAAGGCTATCCCTCAACATCATCATCATCATCATCAAAGACGTCGCCGGAACAGAAGGGGTTAATACAATATCCATAGCGCTCATTATTATTAACCCTTTGAGTACCAGCGATGTGTTACATTATGTGCTAGCTGTATTTAGACGATATAATGCAGCTTAGGAAGGATCTGTGGTAGTCTAATGAGGTTGGTTGAGATAGTTGGAAGCCTTATTATGGTTATAGGTCCTTCCACAGCTGAAGAAAAATCGTCTTATAGTTTCCAGAATAGGATGAAAAAGACGTCGCCGGTACAAAAGGGGTTAACCAAAAAAACAAAACAGGTGTATATCAGTGTCGTAGTATTTGTACGCCTTTCCGTATGCAGTATTTATCTTTAAATACAAAAATGAATGAATCTTAATTAAGCCTTAAAATTGAGACCTTCAATATTTTTTACAAATCTAAATTTGTATTAATTACACCACATCACCAAATATCTCCATTGAAACTAATGAAAGCATATATGTGATCCACCGGGATTCGAACCTGGGTTATCACACACAGATTTTTAACACTAACCATTACACCACCAGGACGGTTAAAAGGTTTATGCACACGCCTACACTTATTATCCATTCTTGAATACTGGATATTTATCTAATCATGTTCATATTCCCAACCGCGCTATGGTAGCCTATGTTTAAGTGAGAGGAAAGAATACTCATGGGGCACAGATCATAGACCGGCCTCGCTACGAAATTTAACCCTATCTATTCCGACCTGTGTAGGTGAGGTAACTAATGTTCGTGAGCTCTTGCGAGTTTATGCAAATATATTCATGTAGATTGATATTCAGATCAAACCAGCAAAATATATATATATATATATATATATATATATATATATATATATATATATATATATATATATATATATATATACAGTAAGCTATAAATAAATACATATTATGGATTTATTCGTACATAGCTGATTTGATCTGAAAATCATTCTAATGGCTATATTTGCAAAGAGAAAATCGCCAGAGCTCACGAACATTTGTCAGTAGCTGTAGTCACTTATAAATATTCATCGACCTCCGCCCTCCCCGCCCCCCCCCCCCCCTCCTATGTTTTTCTGTATACGATTATACTGGATTGATTTTATGATGGAACTTGTTTATCAATAAATAGTATTTATAGTTTTGTAGTTGATGCATAGAAAATTATATTCATAAATTAGTTTCTTGATATATACTTCCATACTTAGAAATAGGCGAGGTCCCCGAATTGTTATGAGTGACTGTACGGTCGCGATAAGAAGTCATGTCCCAGCTGTCAATACGTTTGGCGTACTTGTGTTAATGACTGTCAGATGTTGAATAGGGTGGGTAAGTGTAGGAACATGTTTATATATTTCACTCGATATAAAGAAATGGAGTTTAGATATTGCTGATACCAAATATTGATCGAAATAAACTTGGCGCCGAGACATCACTTATTAGGCCGACTGTACATGTTATTCGGTCACTCACACTGCTCTAGGGAAAGTCACATTTACACAGACAGTCATATCACAACCATTTCCACCATTGTTTGGATATTACTAGTTTTTATATATATTTATTTGTTCGTTTTATTATTAGTATTATTAGTATTAGTATTATTATTATTATTATTACGACGCATTTTTAATTTTATTCGAGCTACCATTAGACGATTTTACTCAGTTGTATAAGGGTGTTTGGGAATCAAAAGCATATGAACTATCTCGATTAACCTAAGCCTTCCAATATGTCATCCTAAAAGCTATGATGTCGTCTACACGTAACCCAAAGCAGGAATAAACATGTCCTCTAATACTGTAGGGGTTAGGATGAGGATAAGACAATTTCCCGCCAATCAATGGAATCTTAGGGTGTCCATCAATTCTTAGAAGATTATGACGCACTTTGACAGTTTATTCTGGCCATCATTAGATTTAATTAAGCTTTGGAAGGATCTGTGGTAATTAAAAGGTTAAACATGATCTCAGTTAATCCTCTGACTTCCAAATACCCTTCCTAATGGAAGAGATGGGATGTACGCAAGGGATGGGGTTCATCTTTCACGGTTAGGGGTTTCTACATTAGCTAGTTCTTTAGATAGGGTGGTTGTGGGGTTTTGAACAGAAATATTGAGAGTGTAAATGAGAGGTTTAATGGAACAATTTTAGCGTCAGGCGAAAGCGATAAGGATATTCAGTCTCATGCTAAAAATGATGACTATAATGCAAATGATAGTAGTGATGGTGCAACGGAAGATGGAAATGTCGTTAGAAATAAAGGTAAATTAGGTATAAAGAAAAGAAGTAAATTGAGAGTATATTACACAAACTGTAGGAGTCTATGTAACAAAATGAACGAACTTAGAGCCCTTGTTAGCAAAGAAAATATAGACATAATAGCGCTAACTGAAACGTGGATTAATACAGAAACCAGGCATTTTTTTTTTTTTAGCAGAATTTGATATACCAGGATATAGTTTGTTTAAATATGACCGAACAAGTAAGAGGGGTGGCGGTATAGCAGTGTTTGTCAGGAGTACATTAAAAAGCTGTATTAAATCAGGTATTAGACTAAATAACGATAATGAAAGTGTTTGGGTAGAGGTTAGCGAAGGTAGTGAGACCATAGTTATTGGAGTTATGTATAGACCGCCAAATATGAGTAGAAATGACGGAACGTCATTATGGGAGGAAATTAAAATGGCATCAAGGTTTAGCAATGTGTGCATTATGGGGGATTTTAATTTTCCGAATATAGATTGGCAGCATCAAATAGGAGACTCTGATTCTGAGGAGTTTATAGAGGTAGTACAAGATAGTTTTTTATTTCAATTCATAGATACGCCGACTAGAGGTAATAATATTCTCGATTTAGTTTTCAGTAACAATGAACATATGGTAAATAATGTAGAGATAGGGGACCACCTAGGAAATAGTGACCACAATTCTGTGTATTTTAATATACAATGGAAAGGTAATACCAGAGAGAATACAACATTAATACCTGACTTTAGAAAAGCCAATTATGGTGGGTTAAGAAGAGCCCTATTAGCCGACCCTATGGTCAAAAAATTAAGTCGATCCAGGTGTCCAAATGAGTGTACCCCTTCTCAGGCACCTGTCATCTTAAGTCAGGAAGAGACGTCAACCTTGGTAGATACATACGATAATTTTATCAAGTCAGTATTCAATGCACAAAATAAATACATCCCCAAAAGAAAATTTAGATCAACACAGAACCAACCCAAATGGATGAATAATAGACTATTAGATCTTCTAGGACAAAAGAGAGGAATATATAGAAAGATTAGGAAAGGCGAAATTCACCTACTTGCTTACTATCAGAATCTATCAAGACTGGTAAAAAAGGATATTAGGAAAGAAAAAAGAAATTATGAAATCAAGGTTGCCAATGACTCAAAAAATAATCCTAAAGCTTTTTACCAACTATATAAATCCAAGGTTAGAGATGTAATTGGTCCCCTTAAAACTTCGATAGGAGAAATGACAGAAAATGATTTAGAAATGTGCAGTATATTAAATAGTCAATTTCTTTCCGTTTTCACTAATGAAAATTTGGCACAGTTTCCAGAAGTCCGTAAGGTATATAGCGATAGTATAGAAAATAGGTTAAGTACGGTTACTATAAGTAGAAATGATGTGCTTAAGGAAATTGACAGACTGAAACCTCATAAATCGCCTGGTCCTGATGAGGTATATGCTAGAGTATTAAAAGAATGTAGGGATGAGTTAAGTTACCCATTAACATTTTTATTTAACAAGTCATTGGAGACAGGTATAGTTCCAGAAGCTTGGAAGCTTGCAAACGTAGTTCCGATCTTCAAAAAAGGTGACAAATCAATAGCATCCAATTACCGTCCCATTAGTCTTACATCAATCATAGGAAAGCTACTAGAGTCAATTATTGCTAGTAAAATTAGAAACCACTTAGATACATTTAATTTAATAAATTCTTCTCAGCATGGATTCACTCAGGGACGTTCTTGCCTTACTAATTTGCTTAGTTTTTTCTCAGAGGTATATGAAGCAGTAGATAATGACAAGTCATATGATATAATATATTTAGATTTCAGTAAAGCTTTCGACAGAGTCCCCCATGAGAGATTGATGAGAAAGGTTGAGGCGCATGGAATAGGTGGGGCGTTGTTGGGATGGATTAGGTCATGGCTAATTGGTAGGAAGCAGAGAGTCAGCATAAATGGTACGAAGTCAGAATGGGGAGCAGTCAAAAGTGGTGTCCCCCAGGGATCTGTATTAGGTCCTCTGTTGTTTGTTATATACATAAATGACCTAGATTTAGGTATAACTAGTAGAATAAGTAAATTTGCAGACGATACCAAAATGGGGAGAACAATTGATTCAGATAGAGATATAGAGTGCCTCCAAAGGGATCTAGATACCTTACACGAATGGTCAGTAAATTGGCAGATGAAGTTTAACATTGACAAATGCAAGGTATTAAAGATAGGGAAGATGCATACAAATGTTAAATATAAACTAGCTAATGTGGAATTAGAAAACTCGAATTGTGAGAAAGATCTAGGTGTGTTTGTTAGCAATGATTTGAAGCCTAGACAACAGTGTATAAGCGTTCGAAACAAGGCAAACAGGATTCTCGGGTTCATCTCTAGGAGTGTGAGTAACAGAACTGCTGATGTTATCTTAAAACTTTACTTGTCATTAGTGAGACCCCATATGGATTATGCTGTTCAATTTTGGTGTCCTTATTACAGAATGGACATAGATTCATTGGAGAGAGTACAACGTAGAATGACAAAAATGATCCATAATATTAGAAATCTTCCGTATAAAGAAAGGTTGAAGAAATTAGGCTTACATTCGTTAGAGAGACGCAGAGTTAGAGGGGATATGATAGAGGTGTTCAAGTGGGTTAGTGGGATTAACAAAGGGAACATGACAAATGTACTAAAGCTCAGTGATAGCGAAAGAACTCGTACCAATGGTTTCAAATTAGATAAATTTCGTTTCAGAAAAGATATAGGCAAATATTGGTTTGGTAACAGAGTTGTAGATGGGTGGAATGGACTACCAGGTGCTATAGTGGGATTAAAAACGATAGGGAGCTTTAAGATAAAATTGGATAAGCATATGGACGAGAAGGGTTGGGTGTGAAGGGGGATCAGCAGGGTTGGGCCAATCAGCGCTCTGCAGACCCCCGTAATCCTGCGTTAATCTCTAACCGTTTTGGTAAGATGATCCTCAGGGTATTAGAGTGTTGAGCCTATAATTGGGCTTTGTAATTGGGGTTGTGTGGGACAGGGATCTGCCTTGCTTGGGCCAATCGGCTTTCTGCAGACTCCCATTTTCTTATGTTCTTATGTTCTAATCTGAATAAAATCGTCCAATAATATTTTCGTCATCTTACCTTGAAAAGGCTAATCCACATTCTCCCTGTCAATTTATTAATTTCAAACCAAACACCACCCAATGAAATTAATAAAAGCACGGGATCCTACCGGGATTCTAACTTGGGTTACCACATGAAAGCATATATGGGGAGATTGTAGGCACCAATCGATCAGGGCTAGACCCAGGTGAGGTTATAGGCATGTGATAAAGAGTCGCTGGAACTCCTGTTTCATTTGCTTGGCCTCTCTTACTGATTTTCTTTGTGCCTCATTTACACTGAGAGCAATCCAGCTAGCTCTCACAAACACCTCCTCCTCCTATCCACTTCACTACACTAAACATGCACACCACACTTCATTCCTCCACACCAAAATAAAAAAAAAACCCAAAATGATTAATTTTAGCCCAGCCTCGGAGTCCCCAGGGGGGGGGACCATAAATGCCCCCTCACCCGACCGACCATCCCCTGACGACCCCACACAATTACCTGGACCTCGGCCTGTTACTCTTTCTATTAATTTCTGCAACATTCGCGGACTTTCCTCTAACTTTCACTCTGTTGAGCACCATCTCTCCTCCTACAAACCTGATCTTCTCTTCCTCACCGAAACCCAGGTGTCTGTAGCAACATCCAGCAACCCCTTCTCTGTATCCTCCTACTTTCTCTATCCTAGTTTCAAAGCCAATGGCGGATGTTGTGCATATGTGCACAACAAACTCACTTGCTCTCGTGTTCCCGATTTCGACTCCTCTGAATTCTCAACTTTATGGCTCAAACTTTCCTGTCATTCTCTTACTAAATATTTCTGTGCTGTCTATCTTTCCCCTAACTCTACCAACTTTCCTAAATTCTTTGACTATCTAAACTCTACAGTGGAACACATTCTATCCATTTCTCCTTTCTCAGAAATCTCCATCTTAGGAGATTTCAACGTTCACCACCGCCAATGGCTCTCCTCTCACACTACTGATCCACCTGGTGAACAAGCCTACGTCTTTTCTATCCTAAATGACCTAGAGCAGTTAGTTCAGCAACCCACCCGTATCCCGGATCGCATCGGAGATCGGCCCAACATTCTTGACCTGTTTCTAACTTCTAACCCTTCTTCTTATACTGTCTATCTTTTCTCTCCTTTGGGCTCCTCCGACCATAAACTTATCTCTGTCACCTGTCCTATCTCTCCAGTACAGCCACCCGATCCTCCTAGCCGGCGGCGCTTGTGGCACTTTGGCGCTGCCGACTGGGAGGCTCTTCGGCAGTACTTCTTTGATTTCCCATGGAATGATTTCTGCTTCCATGGCCGAGGACCCTCGGAGAGTGCTGAACGCATTACCGAGGTAATCCTATCGGGCATGGAAGCATACATTCCATTCTCTTTCTCTCAGACTAATGAAAAAAAATCTTGGTTTACTCACGCCTATTCTACTGCTGTCCGCAATAAGGAGGAAGCATTCAAACGGTACCGACGCCTTAAAACTCAAGACTCTCATTCTTCATATGTTTCTGCCCGGAATCAAGCCAAATCTGTTCTTCGACTTGCCAAACACTCTTTCATCAATAATAAATGCACTGAACTATCCAACTCTAGCTCTTCCCAAGCTTTCTGGCATCTAGCCAAAAACCTCTCCAACAATTTCTCTTCCTCGTCTTTCCCTCCCCTTTCCCACTCTGATGGCACAACCATCACTTCTTCCTCTGACAAAGCTAAACTCTTCGCTCAAACTTTTGCTAGAAACTCCACCTTGGATGATTCCGGTGCTATTCCTCCCTCTCCGCCCTCCTCTCTCTTACTTATGCCTAATATCCTAATCTCTTCTAAAGATGTACTTTCTACCCTCTCTGGGCTTAACACTAATAAGGCGTACGGTCCGGACGGTGTTCCTCCTGTTGTTCTCAAAAACTGTGCTTCCGTGCTGACTCCCTGCCTAGGCAAACTCTTTCGTCTCTGTCTATCCTCTAACGTCTTCCCTTCATGCTGGAAGTTTGCTCACATTCAACCTGTCCCAAAGAAGGGTGACCGCTCTCAACCCTCCAACTATCGTCCAATTGCTCTTATCTCTTGTCTTTCTAAAGTTTTTGAAACTATTCTTGCTTCCAAATTTCTTAAGCATTTCTCTTCTCATAATCTGCTCTCAGATCGCCAGTATGGCTTCCTTAAGGGTCGCTCTACTGGTGATCTTCTTTCATATCTTACTAACTCTTGGTCATCCTCCTTTCGGGACTTCGGTGAGACTTTTTCTATTGCACTAGACATATCGAAAGCCTTCGATAGAGTCTGGCATAAATCTTTAATTTCTAAACTACCCTCCTTCGGTTTCTATCCCTCCATCTGTGCCTTTGTCTCTAATTTCCTTTCCGGCCGTTCCATAGCTGCGGTTGTGGACGGCCATTGTTCACTTCCCCACCCTATAAACTCCGGTGTTCCTCAGGGCTCTGTCCTATCTCCTATTCTCTTTCTAATTTTTATAAATGATCTCCTTAACTGTACCTTAATTCCCATCCATTCATACGCAGACGACTCAACCTTACACTACTCCATTAGTTTTTCAGAACGCCCCAGCCAGCAATCCCTCAATGACAAACGTAATGAAGCCATAGAACTCTTAAATTCTGATCTAAATACTATTTCCAATTGGGGCAGAGAAAACCTTGTTAACTTTAATGCTTCCAAAACCCAATTTCTCCATCTATCTACCCGTCAGGATCTCCCAGCGGACTATCCCTTATTCTTCAACAATACAAAAATCAACCCTTCATCTTCTCTCAATATTCTTGGTGTCTCTTTTTCTTCTGCTCTCATTTGGAAGGACCATATTACCAGTCTTGCTAAGGCAGCCTCCCAGAAGCTGGGTGTGCTCAACCGCCTTAGGGGGTTCTTTTCCCCTGCACAGCTTCTTGCTCTGTACAGGGGCATAGTGCGCCTTTGTATTGAGTATTGTTCACATGTGTGGGGAGGTTCCTCTCACACCGCTCTCCTAGACAAAGTTGAAAGGAAGGCCTTTCGTATCATTAACTCCCGTCCACTCACCAACTCTCTGCAATCTCTCTCTCTCCGCCGCAATGTTGCATCTCTCTCGCTATTCTATCGCTACTATAATAATCAGTGTTCCTCAGAGCTATCCCAGTGCATACCACCTCCTTTACGTAGGGCACGTGGTACCCGTCTTGCAACTCAATCCCACCCCTACTCTGTGCAACTCTCCAACCCAAGAGTGAAACGTTACTCTCAAACTTTCTTCTACTCAACATCTGAGCTCTGGAACTCTCTCCCAGAATCAGTCTTTCCCTCTTCCTATGACTTAAATTGCTTCAAACTCCGTGTGTCCAGGCATTTTGGCTCGAACGTCCCTTGATTTTGGCCCTGTCACTCTTTCAACTATGGGGGAGGCACTCGCTATAGGCAGTTATGCCTTTTGCCTCCCTCAATCACATAGAAAAAAAAAAAAAAAAAAAAAACATGCAGATCTTAAACACACTAACCATTACACCATCAAGACACCATCTAACCAAAGTATACAGCATATCTACTTTAATCCAAGTAAATAATATGAAACTACGATCAAGGTATAATGATAAAATTAATGTATTTCAAACACAACCCTCTGAAACCACCTGTCCGAAATAATGTGAAATTGTGCCCGGTCATTGGAGGATATGTCTTTTGAGGTTATATATTTTGTTTCGTTTTTTTTTTTTTTTTTTTTTTTTGTATGAGAGTGTAACCAACCCGCGGGCTAGTCTAGGGAGTGGGGACTAACATGTTGAAGTTAATGGTAGTTTGGGGGGGGGGGGGGGGGAGAGAGAGAGAGAGAGAGAGAGAGAGAGAGAGAGAGAGAGAGAGAGAGAGAGAGAGACTTGCATAGACTTACATAGATACACTGGCCACACAGATCTTACGATCCCTGCGAGGTGACTAGGACTTAATCCTAATAGAGATAGCAACCCTAAGATAAAGTGGAAGGAAAGGATAGCAAAGATGCAGGCTCTCTCCCCACCCTCCGGCAATGTGCCGTACATGAAAATAGTTAGAAGTGAATAACCTTGCAGGGCTTGGAAATCGCCTGAAGGAATTTATAGTATACCCGGTAGTTAGAAATGGAAAGGCAAAGGCATGCACACCTTAATTTTTTTTTAATTTATATACATATATACACATACATATATACATACATACATATACACATACATACATATTTTTTTGTCCTGCTCTCAACTGAAAACTTTTTCATTTCCGCCAGGTTCTCTTATCAGTGATCAGCTTCTGCAGACCAACTTTTCTGTGATATGTGTCTAACCTTTTTTTAAATGTGTATATCGATATCTGTCAATAACTTCATTAGGGAGCTTATTCCACTCATTAATAAAACTGTGGGTGAAGAACTTTTTAGTTATGTCTAGGTTCGCTTTCCTGCCTGTTAGCTTTAATTTGTTTCCTCTTGTGGAACCTTCTTTGCCTATCTTAAATAGATTATTAGAATTTACGTTACTAAAGCCTTTTAGTATCTTAAAACACTATCAGCTGTCCCCTTATTCTCCGTTTCTTAAGCGAAAACAGGTCGAGTTCTTAATCTCTCATTGTATGGTTTATTTCCTTGTATGGTTTATTGCTCCTTGGTGCTCGCTCCTGTATTGGCAAAATTATTCCGTCTGTGTACTCATACCTCATGCTTCCCAGTATCCTGGAAAGAAGCAAAAAATCCATCCAGTTCCTAAAAAAGGTGCCTCTTCAGATCCATCAAACTACAGACCAATAGCTATAACTTCCACTCTTGGTAAAGTCTTTGAAATTATATTAAATAATCATATAATTAAGCATCTTGAGAATAATAAAATAATCAGTGATAGGCAATATGGTTTTAGACGATGTCGATCAACTGCAGACATTCTTTGCCTTCTTACACATCACATCAACCAAGCTACAGACCAACATGGTGAAACACATACAATAGCACTGGATATATCAAAGGCATTTGATAGAGTCTGGCATCAATCCTTATTGTCGAAGATGTCACACTACGGCCTTGCATCATTAGTTCCACTAATTTCTTCTTATCTTCATAACAGAAAAATACGTATAATGGTAGATGGCCTTGATTCTCAATTTCACTCAATAAATGCTGGTGTTCCCCAGGGATCAGTTTTGGCCCCAACTCTGTTCCTCATTCATATCAATGATCTCATATCTACCACTCATAATCCAATACATTCCTACGCAGATGACTCAACACTCCACAGTTCCTTCACATTTACCAATTCTTTCACCCAACCCGATCTTATAATTCAAAAATAAACACTGCAATTTCTCTGAACCAGGACCTTTCTAGAATTAATGAATGGGGACAAAAGAATCTAGTTTCCTTTAATGCACAGAAAAACAAGTAGCCTACATTCAATTTTCTAACCGACAGAATCTCACTGACTCTCATGTATTTTTTAATGATGTAAATATTCCCACTTCCCCTAGTATTGACATTCTCGGTGTAACATTAACTACTAACCTGAGCCTCTAAAGAACTGGGACTCCTGTACAGAGTTCGAAAATTCTTCACTGACAAGCAGTTGGCCGTAATATATAAAAGTCATGTGCGTTCTCAGATGGATTACTGTTCACCTCTGTGGAGTGGAAGTGGAGTGGTTGCATTGAGGCAGTTGGACAAAATTCAAAATAAAGCTATTAGATTAATCAATAACCCTGCAATCACACAGGACCTTCCTACATTATCCATACGAAGAAACGTTGCATCCCTTGCATTATTCTAGATATTTTCACAGCAATTGTTCTGAGGAACTTGCTTCAATTGTGCCGCCTCTCCACATCTTTCCCCGTAGAACTAGGGCAGCTGAGAGCGCCCATGAATTTACACTTTCTCCTCCACAATGCAGAACTTCTGCTTATCAAAATTAATTTATCCCCAGAACTACTATTTGGAATTCACTTCCCTCGAGTTGCTTTCCACAAACTTACAATCTACAACAGTTTAAATCCAGTTGTACAAAAAATGTATGAATGGAAGATGCCTTTAGGCATATGGACCTTTTTTTGTTTTATCTGTGTTTTTCCTTCCTCCGTTCATGGTCTCTTAAAAAAAGGGAACGGATTAACTTTTTTTTCTCTACGCTGAACGGATTCTAGTTTCTCTGTCTTTTATTAAGTAGGGAGACCAAAACTGCACAGCATCTCCAGATGTGGCCTCACAAATATTTTTATATAGTGGTACAACTATGTCTTTACTATGACAAATGAACATTTCTTTTAATGAAACCTGTGCTCTATTTGCTTTGTTAGATGCTGCGGTGCATTGGCTTGTAGATTTTAGATTTTCATTGATAAGCACTCCTCGGTCCTTTTTATCTGTGATACGCTCTTTATCTTTTCTCCATTCATATGGTATTCGTATTTGTTGTTTCGGGAGCCTATTTGTAGTATCAGCATTTGTTTACGTTAAATCTGCCAATTTTCTGACCACTCTGATATCTTGTTAAATCTGATTGTAGGCTACTTCTATCGCTTTCTGATATTATTGCATTTCCTATTTTGTAGTAGTGGTGGTGGTGGTCTTAATGGAGTGATGGTAGTGGTGATGGTGTAGGTGATTATGGTGTTAGTGGTGGTGGTGATGACAGTTATTATGGGTGTTAATGGTGATGGTAATAGTGGTGGTGGTGATAATGGCGTGAGTGTTGTGGGATATTGTTACTATAGTGGTGGTGACTGCTGATTATGGTGTTGGTGGTGGTTGATGGTAGTAGTGCATAATGGTGATCATGGATTGATGTAGTGGTGATAGTGTTGCTGTGGTGGTGGTAATTTCGTAATATCACCGATTCACCAATTAACTTCCAAATTAATCTAATTAATGAAAACAATGAAATAAATGAATACATGTGGTACGCCCAGGATTCGAACCAAGGACACTCGCATACAACACAAGCTCGCTACCCATTACGCCTCCATAAAATATACTAGAATTTCAATGGGTGGCAAAAACAGACATATAGGCTACACATTAATAAATAAAACCAAACACCTACGTCCATAAATCAATATGTAAAATAGCTATTAACCCGTTCAGTACTAGTGGCATCTTTTTTCATCATATTCTGGCAACTATTATATACGATTTTATTCAGCTTAAGAAGGATCTCTAGCAATAATAAGACTTCAAACTAGCTCATCCAACCTTTTTAATTACCTCCGATCCTTCCCCAGCTGCATAATATCGTCTAAATATAACTAGAATAAAATATAACACGTCGCTGGTATGATACTCCAAAGGATTAAGATAAATATATTAATTGGCGACTTGCGAGTTTCGTTTATAAGAAAGTTGGAGCTGTAGACAACGATATTTAACATAATTTACAGCTAAATACGGTCGTAGTACACTTGTAAATACATAAAACCCAATTCAACATACCATTTATTCATCAGCAACGTAAATTATTATTGAATTTGTATTTTATATCAATGTTTACAGCTCCAACTTCCTTATAGCCTGAAACTCGCAAGTGGTAAATTAATAAATTACCTTGGGAATTTCTGGAAGTAGCGGAAGTTCAGGCCTAATTAGCAATATTTCCCCTCCATTGGTTTTACAGGGAACAATTTGCACCCCTTGTTATAATTCAACTCTGGGAAATTAATAAAAAACGCTTAATTAACGCTAGGACCAGTGTTAATACCTCCAAGTCATATGTCCTCTCTTTCTGTGTGTGTGTGTGTGTGTGTGTGTGTGTGTGTGTGTGTGTGTGTGTGTGTGTGTGAATAAAACCCATTGCAATACGCCTGATTAACGAACAGACAAATGTTAATAGCCTACCTCCAAGTTATCTCTCTCTCTCTCTCTCTCTCTCACTGTACGAGAGGTTTACAGAGATAAACTGGCAACACAGACCTTACGAACCCAGCGAGGTGATTAGGATTTAATTCAAGTACAGATAGCAAACCCGATAGTACGGGAAAGTGGAAGGAAAGGATAACAGAGAGAGGTATAAATAATTCAATACTCCTAATGAATACTAGGACTAATGTTATTATCTCTATATCATCAGTCCTCGGGTTTAAACTAAATTTGGGGTTTACCGAGTACTAATATTAGTATAAAAGACAAAATTTTCAACTTCGCTAATGTCAACGACTGTCTCGTCCCGGCTAAGGGGTGTTTACCTGAGTACTAATAATAGTATAAAAGACAAAATTTTCAACTTAGTTAATGTCAACGACTGTCTCGTATCGGGCATCCCCCGAAAAGGGGTGTTTACCCGAGTACTGTGTATACATACCTAAATACAAGATTTCATTCAATTAGGAACTTGGTATATGGAATTCAGAGGACTATCAGGCTCGTCTTTACCCATTTAACTCCCACAGATCCTTGCTAAACTGCATAAAATCGTCTAATGATAGCCAGAATAAACTGCTAATACGGAAGTCGGAGGATTATTAGGCTCGTCTTTACCCATTTAACTCTCACAGATCCTTCCTAAGCTGCATAAAGTCGTCTAATGATGGCCAGAATAAACTTGTAAAATGCGTCATGATCCTCTTTGGGTTATTTGCCATATATACAGTACAGTCACGGCCATAAATTCTGATACATTTTGAAGGCCCGAATTGATTAAGGGGGTGTATTTATGGACCCACTTCTCCCTCGTGTTTAGCCCCATTTGTTTTGAGATTATAAGGCTTTCGACCCATTACTTTGGCAATTTTATGATACTCCGCCCGATATCTTTGCCAATATTAAGACTTTCGTGCCATTTAGGTGTCGATAGAGAGCCTGTATTTTTCTACCGAAAAAAAAGTACACATTTATCTCTAAAGTGAGTTTGGGGTGTGTTGTTTAGTTGTTTAAGTTTGATGGAAGTCTAGGACGCAAACTACTTCCCCCCCACCCCTTTAAGGTCCAGGAAAAGGACCACGTAATTATCTAGCCATAAGAATAATAACAGCATCTATAGAACATAGTTGAATTGTAGTTATTCTGGAGAGAGAGAGAGAGAGAGAGAGAGAGAGAGAGAGAGAAGAAGAGAGAGAGAGAGAGAGAGAGAGAGAGAGAGAGAGAGAGGAGGAGAGCAATAAACCCGGATTACGGGACCAATAGCATTACTTCTAAGTGGACTGTCAACAGGTGCTGGCAGTTAATTGGCTAAAACTATGGTTTAGCTTGTGAGAGAGGAGAGAGAGAGAGAGGAGAGAGAGAGAGAGAGAGAGAGAGAAGAGAGAGAGAAAGAGAAGAGAGATTTCCAGAAGAATCCAGAGAAAGAGTTAAAAC
>JBAKBP010027515.1:0-29999 GCA_037953745.1 Lithodes maja | reverse complement strand
CTTCCTTTCTCTGTTAATTCATATTATCTCTACCATCGCCAATACCATTGCTTACCTGTTTATGACCGTGTGATATGTTTGCTTCCTTTCTCTGTTAATTCATATTATCTCTACCATCGCCAATACCATTGCTTACCTGTTTATGACGTGTGATATGTTGCTTCCTTTCTCTGTTAATTCATATTATCTCTACCATCGCCAATACCATTGCTTACTGTTATGATGTGATATGTTGCTTCCTTTCTCTGTTAATTCATATTATCTCTACCATCGCCATTACCATTGCTTACTGTTTATGACGTGTGATATGTTGCTTCCTTTCTCTGTTAATTCATATTATCTCTACCATCGCCATTACCATTGCTTACTGTTTATGACGTGTGATATGTTGCTTCCTTTCTCTGTTAATTCATATTATCTCTACCATCGCCAACACCATTGCTTACTGTTTATGACGTGTGATATGTTGCTTCCTTTCTCTGTTAATTCATATTATCTCTACCAACGCCATTACCATTGCTTACTGTTTATGACGTGTGATATGTTGCTTCCTTTCTCTGTTAATTCATATTATCTCTACCATCGCCATTACCATTGCTTACTGTTTATGACGTGTGATATGTTGCTTCCTTTCTCTGTTAATTCATATTATCTCTACCATCGCCATTACCATTGCTTACTGTTTATGACGTGTGATATGTTGCTTCCTTTCTCTGTTAATTCATATTATCTCTACCATCGCTAATACCATTGCTTACTGTTTATGACGTGTGATATGTTGCTTCCTTTCTCTGTTAATTCATATTATCTCTACCATCGCCATTACCATTGCTTACTGTTTATGACGTGTGATATGTTGCTTCCTTTCTCTGTTCATTCATATTATCTCTACCATCGCCATTACCATTGCTTACTGTAATGACGTGTGATATGTTGCTTCCTTTCTCTGTTAATTCATATTATCTCTACCATCGCCATTACCATTGCTTACTGTTTATGACGTGTGATATGTTGCTTTCTTTCTCTGTTAATTCATATTATCTCTACCATCGCCATTACCATTGCTTACTGTGTATGACGTGTGATATGTTGCTTCCTTTCTCTGTTAATTCATATTAGCTCTACCATCACCAATACCATTGCTTACTGTTTATGACGTGTGATATGTTGCTTCCTTTCTCTGTTAATTCATATTATCTCTACCATCGCCAATACCATTGCTTACTGTTTATGACGTGTGATATGTTGCTTCCTTTCTCTGTTAATTCATATTATCTCTACCATCGCCATTACCACTGCTAACTGTTTATGACGTGTGATATGTTGCTTCCTTTCTCTGTTAATTCATATTATCTCTACCATCGCCATTACCATTGCTTACTGTTTATGACGTGTGATATGTTGCTTCCTTTCTCTGTTAATTCATATTATCTCTACCATCGCCATTACCATTGCTTTCTGTTTATGACGTGTGATATTTTGCGTCCTTTCTCTGTTAATTCATATTATCTCTACCATCGCCATTACCATTGCTTACTGTTTATGACGTGTGATATGTTGCTTCCTTTCTCTGTTAATTCATATTATCTCTACCATCACCAATACCATTGCTTACTGTTTATGACGTGTGATATGTTGCTTCCTTTCTCTGTTAATTCATATTATCTCTACCATCGCCATTACCATTGCTTACTGTTTATGACGTGTGATATGTTGCTTCCTTTCTCTGTTAATTCATATTATCTCTACCATCGCCATTACCATTGCTTACTGTTTATGATGTGTGATATGTTGCTTCCTTTCTCTGTTAATTCATATTATCTCTACCATCGCCAACACCATTGCTTACTGTTTATGACGTGTGATATGTTGCTTTCTTTCTCTGTTAATTCATATTATCTCTACCAATGCAATTACCATTGCTTACTGTTTATGATGTGTGATATGTTGCTTCCTTTCTCTGTTAATTCATATTATCTCTACCATCGCCATTACCATTGCTTACTGTTTATGATGTGTGATATGTTGCTTCCTTTCTCTGTTAATTCAAATTATCTCTACCATCGCCATTACCATTGCTTACTGTTTATGACGTGTGATATGTTGCTTCCTTTCTCTGTTAATTCATATTATCTCTACCATCGCCATTACCATTGCTTACTGTTTATGACGTGTGATATGTTGCTTCCTTTCTCTGTTAATTCATATTATCTCTACCATCGCTAATACCATTGCTTACTGTTTATGACGTGTGATATGTTGCTTCCTTTCTCTGTTAATTCATATTATCTCTACCATCGCCATTACCATTGCTTACTGTTTATGACGTGTGATATGTTGCTTCCTTTCTCTGTTCATTCATATTATCTCTACCATCGCCATTACCATTGCTTACTGTAATGACGTGTGATATGTTGCTTCCTTTCTCTGTTAATTCATATTATCTCTACCATCGCCATTACCATTGCTTACTGTTTATGACGTGTGATATGTTGCTTCCTTTCTCTGTTAATTTATATTATCTCTACCATCGTTAATGTCATTGCTTACTGTTTATGACGTGTGATATGTTGCTTCCTTTCTCTGTTAATTCATATTATCTCTACCATCGCCAATACCATTGCTTACTGTTTATGACGTGTGATATGTTGCTTCCTTTCTCTGTTAATTCATATTATCTCTACCATCGCCATTACCATTGCTTACTGTTTATGACGTGTGATATGTTGCTTCCTTTCTCTGTTAATTCATATTATCCCTACCATCGCCAATACCATTGCTTACTGTCTATGACGTGTGATATGTTGCTTCCTTTCTCTGTTAATTCATATTATCTCTACCATCGCCATTACCATTGCTTACTGTTTATGACGTGTGATATGTTGCTTCCTTTCTCTGTTAATTCATATTATCTCTACCATCGCCATTACCATTGCTTACTGTTTATGATGTGTGATATGTTGCTTCCTTTCTCTGTTAATTCATATTATCTCTACCATCGCCAACACCATTGCTTACTGTTTATGACGTGTGATATGTTGCTTCCTTTCTCTGTTAATTCATATTATCTCTACCAACGCCATTACCATTGCTTACTATTTATGATGTGTGATATGTTGCTTCCTTTCTCTGTTAATTCATAATTTATTATCTCTACCATCGCCATTACCATTGCTTACTGTTTATGATGTGTGATATGTTGCTTCCTTTCTCTCTTAATTCATATTATCTCTACCATCGCCATTACCATTGATTACTGTTTATGACGTGTGATATGTTGCTTCCTTTCTCTGTTAATTCATATCATCTCTACCATCGCTAATACCATTGCTTACTGTTTATGACGTGTGATATGTTGCTTCCTTTCTCTGTTAATTCATATTATCTCTACCATCGCCATTACCATTGCTTACTGTTTATGATGTGTGATATGTTGCTTCCTTTCTCTGTTAATTCATATTATCTCTACCATCGCCATTACCATTGCTTACTGTTTATGACGTGTGATATGTTGCTTCCTTTCTCTGTTAATTCATATTATCTCTACCATTGCCATTACCATTGATTACTGTTTATGACGTGTGATATGTTGCTTCCTTTCTCTGTTAATTCATATCATCTCTACCATTGCTAATACCATTGCTTACTGTTTATGACGTGTGATATGTTGCTTCCTTTCTCTGTTAATTCATATTATCTCTACCATCGCCATTACCATTGCTTACTGTTTATGATGTGTGATATGTTGCTTCCTTTCTCTTTTAATTCATATTATCTCTACCATCGCCATTACCATTGCTTACTGTTTATGACGTGTGATATGTTGCTTCCTTTCTCTGTTAATTCATATTATCTCTACCATCGCCAATACCATTGCTTACTGTTTATGACGTGTGATATGTTGCTTCCTTTCTCTGTTAATTCATATTATCTCTACCATCGCCAATACCATTGCTTGCTGTTTATGACGTGTAATATGTTGCTTCCTTTCTCTGTTAATTCATATTATCTCTACCAACGCCATTACCATTGCTTACTGTTTATGACGTGTGATATGTTGCTTCCTTTCTCTGTTAATTCATATTATCTCTACCATCGCCATTACCATTGCTTACTGTTTATGACGTGTGATATGTTGCTTCCTTTCTCTGTTAATTCATATTATCTCTACCATCGCCATTACCATTGCTTACTGTTTATGACGTGTGATATGTTGCTTCCTTTCTCTGTTAATTCATATTATCTCTACCATCGCTAATACCATTGCTTACTGTTTATGACGTGTGATATGTTGCTTCCTTTCTCTGTTAATTCATATTATCTCTACCATCGCCATTACCATTGCTTACTGTTTATGACGTGTGATATGTTGCTTCCTTTCTCTGTTCATTCATATTATCTCTACCATCGCCATTACCATTGCTTACTGTAATGACGTGTGATATGTTGCTTCCTTTCTCTGTTAATTCATATTATCTCTACCATCGCCATTACCATTGCTTACTGTTTATGACGTGTGATATGTTGCTTTCTTTCTCTGTTAATTCATATTATCTCTACCATCGCCATTACCATTGCTTACTGTGTATGACGTGTGATATGTTGCTTCCTTTCTCTGTTAATTCATATTATCTCTACCATCACCAATACCATTGCTTACTGTTTATGACGTGTGATATGTTGCTTCCTTTCTCTGTTAATTCATATTATCTCTACCATCGCCAATACCATTGCTTACTGTTTATGACGTGTGATATGTTGCTTCCTTTCTCTGTTAATTCATATTATCTCTACCATCGCCATTACCACTGCTTACTGTTTATGACATGTGATATGTTGCTTCCTTTCTCTGTTAATTCATATTATCTCTACCATCGCCATTACCATTGCTTACTGTTTATGACGTGTGATATGTTGCTTCCTTTCTCTGTTAATTCATATTATCTCTACCATCGCCATTACCATTGCTTTCTGTTTATGACGTGTGATATTTTGCGTCCTTTCTCTGTTAATTCATATTATCTCTACCATCGCCATTACCATTGCTTACTGTTTATGACGTGTGATATGTTGCTTCCTTTCTCTGTTAATTCATATTATCTCTACCATCACCAATACCATTGCTTACTGTTTATGACGTGTGATATGTTGCTTCCTTTCTCTGTTAATTCATATTATCTCTACCATCGCCATTACCATTGCTTACTGTTTATGACGTGTGATATGTTGCTTCCTTTCTCTGTTAATTCATATTATCTCTACCATCGCCATTACCATTGCTTACTGTTTATGATGTGTGATATGTTGCTTCCTTTCTCTGTTAATTCATATTATCTCTACCATCGCCAACACCATTGCTTACTGTTTATGACGTGTGATATGTTGCTTCCTTTCTCTGTTAATTCATATTATCTCTACCAACGCAATTACCATTGCTTACTGTTTATGATGTGTGATATGTTGCTTCCTTTCTCTGTTAATTCATATTATCTCTACCATCGCCATTACCATTGCTTACTGTTTATGATGTGTGATATGTTGCTTCCTTTCTCTGTTAATTAATATTATCTCTACCATCGCCATTACCATTGCTTACTGTTTATGACGTGTGATATGTTGCTTCCTTTCTCTGTTAATTCATATTATCTCTACCATCGCCATTACCATTGCTTACTGTTTATGACGTGTGATATGTTGCTTCCTTTCTCTGTTAATTCATATTATCTCTACCATCGCTAATACCATTGCTTACTGTTTATGACGTGTGATATGTTGCTTCCTTTCTCTGTTAATTCATATTATCTCTACCATCGCCATTACCATTGCTTACTGTTTATGACGTGTGATATGTTGCTTCCTTTCTCTGTTCATTCATATTATCTCTACCATCGCCATTACCATTGCTTACTGTAATGACGTGTGATATGTTGCTTCCTTTCTCTGTTAATTCATATTATCTCTACCATCGCCATTACCATTGCTTACTGTTTATGACGTGTGATATTTTGCTTCCTTTCTCTGTTAATTCATATTATCTCTACCATCGTTAATACCATTGCTTACTGTTTATGACGTGTGATATGTTGCTTCCTTTCTCTGTTCATTCATATTATCTCTACCATCGCCATTACCATTGCTTACTGTAATGATGTGTGATATGTTGCTTCCTTTCTCTGTTAATTCATATTATCTCTACCATCGCCATTACCATTGCTTACTGTTTATGACGTGTGATATTTTGCTTCCTTTCTCTGTTAATTCATATTATCTCTACCATCGTTAATACCATTGCTTACTGTTTATGACGTGTGATATGTTGCTTTCTTTCTCTGTTAATTCATATTATCTCTACCAATGCAATTACCATTGCTTACTGTTTATGATGTGTGATATGTTGCTTCCTTTCTCTGTTAATTCATATTATCTCTACCATCGCCATTACCATTGCTTACTGTTTATGATGTGTGATATGTTGCTTCCTTTCTCTGTTAATTCATATTATCTCTACCATCGCCATTACCATTGCTTACTGTTTATGACGTGTGATATGTTGCTTCCTTTCTCTGTTAATTCATATTATCTCTACCATCGCCATTACCATTGCTTACTGTTTATGACGTGTGATATGTTGCTTCCTTTCTCTGTTAATTCATATTATCTCTACCATCGCTAATACCATTGCTTACTGTTTATGACGTGTGATATGTTGCTTCCTTTCTCTGTTAATTCATATTATCTCTACCATCGCCATTTCCATTGCTTACTGTTTATGACGTGTGATATGTTGCTTCCTTTCTCTGTTCATTCATATTATCTCTACCATCGCCATTACCATTGCTTACTGTAATGACGTGTGATATGTTGCTTCCTTTCTCTGTTAATTCATATTATCTCTACCATCGCCATTACCATTGCTTACTGTTTATGACGTGTGATATGTTGCTTCCTTTCTCTGTTAATTTATATTATCTCTACCATCGTTAATGTCATTGCTTACTGTTTATGACGTGTGATATGTTGCTTCCTTTCTCTGTTAATTCATATTATCTCTACCATCGCCAATACCATTGCTTACTGTTTATGACGTGTGATATGTTGCTTCCTTTCTCTGTTAATTCATATTATCTCTACCATCGCCATTACCATTGCTTACTGTTTATGACGTGTGATATGTTGCTTCCTTTCTCTGTTAATTCATATTATCTCTACCATCGCCAATACCATTGCTTACTGTCTATGACGTGTGATATGTTGCTTCCTTTCTCTGTTAATTCATATTATCTCTACCATCGCCATTACCATTGCTTACTGTTTATGACGTGTGATATGTTGCTTCCTTTCTCTGTTAATTCATATTATCTCTACCATCGCCATTACCATTGCTTACTGTTTATGATGTGTGATATGTTGCTTCCTTTCTCTGTTAATTCATATTATCTCTACCATCGCCAACACCATTGCTTACTGTTTATGACGTGTGATATGTTGCTTCCTTTCTCTGTTAATTCATATTATCTCTACCAACGCCATTACCATTGCTTACTATTTATGATGTGTGATATGTTGCTTCCTTTCTCTGTTAATTCATAATTTATTATCTCTACCATCGCCATTACCATTGCTTACTGTTTATGATGTGTGATATGTTGCTTCCTTTCTCTCTTAATTCATATTATCTCTACCATCGCCATTACCATTGATTACTGTTTATGACGTGTGATATGTTGCTTCCTTTCTCTGTTAATTCATATTATCTCTACCATCGACATTACCATTGCTTACTGTTTATGACGTGTGATATGTTGCTTCCTTTCTCTGTTCATTCATATTATCTCTACCATCGCCATTACCATTGCTTACTGTAATGACGTGTGATATGTTGCTTCCTTTCTCTGTTAATTCATATTATCTCTACCATCGCCATTACCATTGCTTACTGTTTATGACGTGTGCTATGTTGCTTCCTTTCTCTGTTAATTCATATTATCTCTACCATCGCCAATACCATTGCTTACTGTTTATGACGTGTGATATGTTGCTTCCTTTCTCTGTTAATTCATATTATCTCTACCATCGCCAATACCATTGCTTACTGTTTATGACGTGTGATATGTTGCTTACTTTCTCTGTTAATTCATATTATCTCTAGCATCGCCATTACCATTGCTTATTGTTTATGACGTGTGATATGTTGCTTCCTTTCTCTGTTAATTCATATTATCTCTACCATCGCCATTACCATTGCTTACTGTTTATGACGTGTGATATGTTGCTTCCTTTCTCTGTTAATTCATATTATCTCTACCATCGCCATTACCATTGCTTACTGTTTATGATGTGTGATATGTTGCTTCCTTTCTCTGTTAATTCATATTATCTCTACCATCGCCATTACCATTGCTTACTGTTTATGACGTGTGATATGTTGCTTCCTTTCTCTGTTAATTCATATTATCTCTACCATCGCCATTACCATTGATTACTGTTTATGACGTGTGATATGTTGCTTCCTTTCTCTGTTAATTCATATCATCTCTACCATCGCTAATACCATTGCTTACTGTTTATGACGTGTGATATGTTGCTTCCTTTCTCTGTTAATTCATATTATCTCTACCATCGCCATTACCATTGCTTACTGTTTATGATGTGTGATATGTTGCTTCCTTTCTCTGTTAATTCATATTATCTCTACCATCGCCATTACCATTGCTTACTGTTTATGACGTGTGATATGTTGCTTCCTTTCTCTGTTAATTCATATTATCTCTACCATCGCCATTACCATTGCTTACTGTTTATGATGTGTGATATGTTGCTTCCTTTCTCTGTTAATTCATATTATCTCTACCATCGCCATTACCATTGCTTTCTGTTTATGACGTGTGATATTTTGCGTCCTTTCTCTGTTAATTCATATTATCTCTACCATCGCCATTACCATTGCTTACTGTTTATGACGTGTGATATGTTGCTTCCTTTCTCTGTTAATTCATATTATCTCTACCATCACCAATACCATTGCTTACTGTTTATGACGTGTGATATGTTGCTTCCTTTCTCTGTTAATTCATATTATCTCTACCATCGCCATTACCATTGCTTACTGTTTATGACGTGTGATATGTTGCTTCCTTTCTCTGTTAATTCATATTATCTCTACCATCGCCATTACCATTGCTTACTGTTTATGATGTGTGATATGTTGCTTCCTTTCTCTGTTAATTCATATTATCTCTACCATCGCCAACACCATTGCTTACTGTTTATGACGTGTGATATGTTGCTTTCTTTCTCTGTTAATTCATATTATCTCTACCAATGCAATTACCATTGCTTACTGTTTATGATGTGTGATATGTTGCTTCCTTTCTCTGTTAATTCATATTATCTCTACCATCGCCATTACCATTGCTTACTGTTTATGATGTGTGATATGTTGCTTCCTTTCTCTGTTAATTCATATTATCTCTACCATCGCCATTACCATTGCTTACTGTTTATGACGTGTGATATGTTGCTTCCTTTCTCTGTTAATTCATATTATCTCTACCATCGCCATTACCATTGCTTACTGTTTATGACGTGTGATATGTTGCTTCCTTTCTCTGTTAATTCATATTATCTCTACCATCGCTAATACCATTGCTTACTGTTTATGACGTGTGATATGTTGCTTCCTTTCTCTGTTAATTCATATTATCTCTACCATCGCCATTACCATTGCTTACTGTTTATGACGTGTGATATGTTGCTTCCTTTCTCTGTTCATTCATATTATCTCTACCATCGCCATTACCATTGCTTACTGTAATGACGTGTGATATGTTGCTTCCTTTCTCTGTTAATTCATATTATCTCTACCATCGCCATTACCATTGCTTACTGTTTATGACGTGTGATATGTTGCTTCCTTTCTCTGTTAATTTATATTATCTCTACCATCGTTAATGTCATTGCTTACTGTTTATGACGTGTGATATGTTGCTTCCTTTCTCTGTTAATTCATATTATCTCTACCATCGCCAATACCATTGCTTACTGTTTATGACGTGTGATATGTTGCTTCCTTTCTCTGTTAATTCATATTATCTCTACCATCGCCATTACCATTGCTTACTGTTTATGACGTGTGATATGTTGCTTCCTTTCTCTGTTAATTCATATTATCTCTACCATCGCCAATACCATTGCTTACTGTCTATGACGTGTGATATGTTGCTTCCTTTCTCTGTTAATTCATATTATCTCTACCATCGCCATTACCATTGCTTACTGTTTATGACGTGTGATATGTTGCTTCCTTT
The DNA here is from genome assembly GCA_037953745.1 of Lithodes maja. Classification (NCBI taxonomy): domain Eukaryota; kingdom Metazoa; phylum Arthropoda; class Malacostraca; order Decapoda; family Lithodidae; genus Lithodes; species Lithodes maja. The sequence continues at coordinate 19,692 of JBAKBP010027515.1, read as the reverse complement.
CTCTGTTAATTCATATTATCTCTACCATCGCCATTACCATTGCTTACTGTTTATGATGTGTGATATGTTGCTTCCTTTCTCTGTTAATTCATATTATCTCTACCATCGCCAACACCATTGCTTACTGTTTATGACGTGTGATATGTTGCTTCCTTTCTCTGTTAATTCATATTATCTCTACCAACGCCATTACCATTGCTTACTATTTATGATGTGTGATATGTTGCTTCCTTTCTCTGTTAATTCATAATTTATTATCTCTACCATCGCCATTACCATTGCTTACTGTTTATGATGTGTGATATGTTGCTTCCTTTCTCTCTTAATTCATATTATCTCTACCATCGCCATTACCATTGCTTACTGTTTATGACGTGTGATATGTTGCTTCCTTTCTCTGTTAATTCATATCATCTCTACCATCGCTAATACCATTGCTTACTGTTTATGACGTGTGATATGTTGCTTCCTTTCTCTGTTAATTCATATTATCTCTACCATCGCCATTACCATTGCTTACTGTTTATGATGTGTGATATGTTGCTTCCTTTCTCTGTTAATTCATATTATCTCTACCATCGCCATTACCATTGCTTACTGTTTATGACGTGTGATATGTTGCTTCCTTTCTCTGTTAATTCATATTATCTCTACCATCGCCATTACCATTGATTACTGTTTATGACGTGTGATATGTTGCTTCCTTTCTCTGTTAATTCATATCATCTCTACCATCGCTAATACCATTGCTTACTGTTTATGACGTGTGATATGTTGCTTCCTTTCTCTGTTAATTCATATTATCTCTACCATCGCCATTACCATTGCTTACTGTTTATGATGTGTGATATGTTGCTTCCTTTCTCTTTTAATTCATATTATCTCTACCATCGCCATTACCATTGCTTACTGTTTATGACGTGTGATATGTTGCTTCCTTTCTCTGTTAATTCATATTATCTCTACCATCGCCAATACCATTGCTTACTGTTTATGACGTGTGATATGTTGCTTCCTTTCTCTGTTAATTCATATTATCTCTACCATCACCAATACCATTGCTTACTGTTTATGACGTGTGATATGTTGCTTCCTTTCTCTGTTAATTCATATTATCTCTACCATCGCCAACACCATTGCTTACTGTATATGACGTGTGATATGTTGCTTCCTTTCTCTGTTAATTCATATTATCTCTACCAACGCAATTACCATTGCTTACTGTTTATGATGTGTGATATGTTGCTTCCTTTCTCTGTTAATTCATATTATCTCTACCATCGCCATTACCATTGCTTACTGTTTATGATGTGTGATATGTTGCTTCCTTTCTCTGTTAATTAATATTATCTCTACCATCGCCATTACCATTGCTTACTGTTTATGACGTGTGATATGTTGCTTCCTTTCTCTGTTAATTCATATTATCTCTACCATCGCCATTACCATTGCTTACTGTTTATGACGTGTGATATGTTGCTTCCTTTCTCTGTTAATTCATATTATCTCTACCATCGCTAATACCATTGCTTACTGTTTATGACGTGTGATATGTTGCTTCCTTTCTCTGTTAATTCATATTATCTCTACCATCGCCATTACCATTGCTTACTGTTTATGACGTGTGATATGTTGCTTCCTTTTTCTGTTCATTCATATTATCTCTACCATCGCCATTACCATTGCTTACTGTAATGACGTGTGATATGTTGCTTCCTTTCTCTGTTAATTCATATTATCTCTACCATCGCCATTACCATTGCTTACTGTTTATGACGTGTGATATTTTGCTTCCTTTCTCTGTTAATTCATATTATCTCTACCATCGTTAATACCATTGCTTACTGTTTATGACGTGTGATATGTTGCTTCCTTTCTCTGTTAATTCATATTATCTCTACCATCGCCAATACCATTGCTTACTGTTTATGACGTGTGATATGTTGCTTCCTTTCTCTGTTAATTCATATTATCTCTACCATCGCCATTACCATTGCTTACTGTTTATGACGTGTGATATGTTGCTTCCTTTCTCTGTTAATTCATATTATTTCTACCATCGCCAATACCATTGCTTACTGTCTATGACGTGTGATATGTTGTTTCCTTTCTCTGTTTATTCATATTATCTCTACCATCGCCATTACCATTGCTTACTGTTTATGACGTGTGATATGTTGCTTCCTTTCTCTGTTCATTCATATTATCTCTACCATCGCCATTACCATTGCTTACTGTTTATGATGTGTGATATGTTGCTTCCTTTCTCTGTTAATTCATATTATCTCTACCAACGCCATTACCATTGCTTACTGTTTATGATGTGTGATATGTTGCTTCCTTTCTCTGTTAATTCATAATTTATTATCTCTACCATCGCCATTACCATTGCTTACTGTTTATGATGTGTGATATGTTGCTTCCTTTCTCTCTTAATTCATATTATCTCTACCATCGCCATTACCATTGATTACTGTTTATGACGTGTGATATGTTGCTTCCTTTCTCTGTTAATTCATATCATCTCTACCATCGCTAATACCATTGCTTACTGTTTATGACGTGTGATATGTTGCTTCCTTTCTCTGTTAATTCATATTATCTCTACCATCGCCATTACCATTGCTTACTGTTTATGATGTGTGATATATTGCTTCCTTTCTCTGTTAATTCATATTATCTCTACCATCGCCATTACCATTGCTTACTGTTTATGACGTGTGATATGTTGCTTCCTTTCTCTGTTAATTCATATTATCTCTACCATCGCCATTACCATTGATTACTGTTTATGACGTGTGATATGTTGCTTCCTTTCTCTGTTAATTCATATCATCTCTACCATCGCTAATACCATTGCTTACTGTTTATGACGTGTGATATGTTGCTTCCTTTCTCTGTTAATTCATATTATCTCTACCATCGCCATTACCATTGCTTACTGTTTATGATGTGTGATATGTTGCTTCCTTTCTCTGTTAATTCATATTATCTCTACCATCGCCATTACCATTGCTTACTGTTTATGACGTGTGATATGTTGCTTCCTTTCTCTGTTAATTCATATTATCTCTACCATCGCCAATACCATTGCTTACTGTTTATGACGTGTGATATGTTGCTTCCTTTCTCTGTTAATTCATATTATCTCTACCATCGCCAAAACCATTGCTTGCTGTTTATGACGTGTAATATGTTGCTTCCTTTCTCTGTTAATTCATATTATCTCTACCTTCGCCATTACCATTGCTTACTGTTTATGACATGTGATATGTTGCTTCCTTTCTCTGTTAATTCATATTATCTCTACCATCGCCAATACCATTGCTTACTGTCTATGACGTGTGATATGTTGCTTCCTTTCTCTGTTAATTCATATTATCTCTACCATCGCCAATACCATTGCTTACTGTTTATGACGTGTGATATGTTGCTTCCTTTCTCTGTTAATTCATATTATCTCTACCATCGCCATTACCATTGCTTACTGTTTATGACGTGTGATATGTTGCTTCCTTTCTCTGTTAATTCATATTATCTCTACCATCACCATTACCATTGCTTACTGTTTATGACGTGTGATATGTTGCTTTCTTTCTATGTTAATTCATATTATCTCTACCATCGCCAATACCATTGCTTACTGTTTATGACGTGTGATATGTTGCTTCCTTTCTCTGTTAATTCATATTATCTCTACCATCACCAATGCCATTGCTTACTGTTTATGACGTGTGATATGTTGCTTCATTTCTCTGTTAATTCATATTATCTCTACCATCGCCATTACCATTGCTTACTGTTTATGACGTGTGATATGTTGCTTCCTTTCTCTGTTAATTCATATTATCTCTACCATCGACATTACCATTGCTTACTGTTTATGACGTGTGATATGTTGCTTCCTTTCTCTGTTCATTCATATTATCTCTACCATCGCCATTACCATTGCTTACTGTAATGATGTGTGATATGTTGCTTCCTTTCTCTGTTAATTCATATTATCTCTACCATCGCCATTACCATTGCTTACTGTTTATGACGTGTGATATGTTGCTTCCTTTCTCTGTTAATTCATATTATCTCTACCATCGCCAATACCATTGCTTACTGTTTATGACGTGTGATATGTTGCTTCCTTTCTCTGTTAATTCATATTATCTCTACCATCGCCAATACCATTGCTTACTGTTTATGACGTGTGATATGTTGCTTCCTTTCTCTGTTAATTCATATTATCTCTAGCATCGCCATTACCATTGCTTATTGTTTATGACGTGTGATATGTTGCTTCCTTTCTCTGTTAATTCATATTATATCTACCATCGCCATTACCATTGCTTACTGTTTATGACGTGTGATATGTTGCTTCCTTTCTCTGTTAATTCATATTATCTCTACCATCGCCAATACCATTGCTTACTGTTTATGACGTGTGATATGTTGCTTCCTTTCTCTGTTAATTCATATTATCTCTACCATCGCCATTACCATTGCTTACTGTTTATGACGTGTGATATGTTGCTTCCTTTCTCTGTTAATTCATATTATCTCTACCATCGCCATTACCATTGATTACTGTTTATGACGTGTGATATGTTGCTTCCTTTCTCTGTTAATTTATATTATCTCTACCATCGCCATTACCATTGCTTACTGTTTATGATGTGTGATATGTTGCTTCCTTTCTCTGTTAATTCATATTATCTCTACCATCGCCATTACCATTCCTTACTGTTTATGACGTGTGATATGTTGCTTCCTTTCTCTGTTAATTCATATTATCTCTACCATCGCCATTACCATTGATTACTGTTTATGACGTGTGATATGTTGCTTCCTTTCTCTGTTAATTCATATCATCTCTACCATCGCTAATACCATTGCTTACTGTTTATGACGTGTGATATGTTGCTTCCTTTCTCTGTTAATTCATATTATCTCTACCATCGCCATTACCATTGCTTACTGTTTATGATGTGTGATATGTTGCTTCCTTTCTCTGTTAATTCATATTATCTCTACCATCGCCATTACCATTGCTTACTGTTTATGACGTGTGATATGTTGCTTCCTTTCTCTGTTAATTCATATTATCTCTACCATCGCCAATACCATTGCTAACTGTTTATGACGTGTGATATGTTGCTTCCTTTCTCTGTTAATTCATATTATCTCTACCATCGCCAATACCATTGCTTGCTGTTTATGACGTGTAATATGTTGCTTCCTTTCTCTGTTAATTCATATTATCTCTACCTTCGCCATTACCATTGCTTATTGTTTATGACATGTGATATGTTGCTTCCTTTCTCTGTTAATTCATATTATCTCTACCATCGCCAATACCATTGCTTACTGTCTATGACGTGTGATATGTTGCTTCCTTTCTCTGTTAATTCATATTATCTCTACCATCGCCAATACCATTGCTTACTGTTTATGACGTGTGATATGTTGCTTCCTTTCTCTGTTAATTCATATTATCTCTACAATCGCCATTACCATTGCTTACTGTTTATGACGTGTGATATGTTGCTTCCTTTCTCTGTTAATTCATATTATCTCTACCATCACCATTACCATTGCTTACTGTTTATGACGTGTGATATGTTGCTTCCTTTCTCTGTTAATTCATATTATCTCTACCATCGCCAATACCTTTGCTTACTGTTTATGACGTGTGATATGTTGCTTCCTTTCTCTGTTAATTCATATTATCTCTACCATCACCAATACCATTGCTTACTGTTTATGACGTGTGATATGTTGCTTCCTTTCTCTGTTAATTCATATTATCTCTACCATCGCCATTACCATTGCTTACTGTTTATGACGTGTGATATGTTGCTTCCTTTCTCTGTTAATTCATATTATCTCTACCATCGACATTACCATTGCTTACTGTTTATGACGTGTGATATGTTGCTTCCTTTCTCTGTTCATTCATATTATCTCTACCATCGCCATTACCATTGCTTACTGTAATGACGTGTGATATGTTGCTTCCTTTCTCTGTTAATTCATATTATCTCTACCATCGCCATTACCATTGCTTACTGTTTATGACGTGTGATATGTTGCTTCCTTTCTCTGTTAATTCATATTATCTCTACCATCGCCAATACCATTGCTTACTGTTTATGACGTGTGATATGTTGCTTCCTTTCTCTGTTAATTCATATTATCTCTACCATCGTCAATACCATTGCTTACTGTTTATGATGTGTGATATGTTGCTTCCTTTCTCTGTTAATTCATATTATCTCTAGCATCGCCATTACCATTGCTTATTGTTTATGACGTGTGATATGTTGCTTCCTTTCTCTGTTAATTCATATTATCTCTACCATCGCCATTACCATTGCTTACTGTTTATGACGTGTGATATGTTGCTTCCTTTCTCTGTTAATTCATATTATCTCTACCATCGCCAATACCATTGCTTACTGTTTATGACGTGTCATATGTTGCTTCCTTTCTCTGTTAATTCATATTATCTCTACCATCGCCATTACCATTGCTTACTGTTTATGACGTGTGATATCTTGCTTCCTTTCTCTGTTAATTCATATTATCTATACCATCGCCATTACCATTGCTTACTGTTTATGACGTGTGATATGTTGCTTCCTTTCTCTGTTAATTCATATTATCTCTACCATCGCCATTACCATTGCTTACTGTTTATGACGTGTGATATGTTGCTTCCTTTCTCTGTTAATTCATATTTTCTCTACCATCGCCATTACCATTGCTTACTGTTTATGACGTGTGATATGTTGCTTCCTTTCTCTGTTAATTCATATTATCTCTACCATCGCCAATACCATTGCTTACTGTTTATGACGTGTGATATGTTGCTTCCTTTCTTTGTTAATTCATATTATCTCTACCATCGCCATTACCATTGCTTACTGTTTATGACGTGAACTCTGTGGGTTCAGCACGCATGGGTCGTCTCCTACACGAAGTAGTCCGCAGCCATGGATCAAAAAACGCCATCAGAGAAGAAGCAGCAGTGACATAAATCATCCAACGCCAAGAAAAAAACAGAGGCAACCGAGGACCACCAGCGATAAGGACCGAAGACAGCGAGGACCGAGGACAGCCATGAACATAAATGTAGATCCGACAAGAACCAAAAATATTATTAAAGAGCGTTCCGTGAGTTTTAAAATAACAAATTTAAAGGTTTTCTATGCAAACGCTCGTAGCATACGCAATAAATTTTCAGATTTAGAGGAGCTAGTGTTTACAGAAAATTATGATGTGATTGGCATAACAGAATCTTGGCTCAATACAGAAGATAGAGACTTTTTAGCAGAGTATTCACTTCCCGGTTATGTAATGTTTGAGAAAAGCTGAATAAATCGAAATGGAGGTGGCGTTTTACTTTATATCAAAGAAAGTCTTAACCCTACCCTCTTGTCAAAACCTCAAATTGTGAACGTCGACGCATCTTTTGTGCTAATAAAGAATAATAAAGGTACAAAAATAATACTTGCATTAATATACAGACCTCCAGCTCAATCAGTGCAAACTGACCGAGAAATTTACGAACAAATTGCAGATGTAAGTAACTCACAAGATACCGTAATTTTTGGCGACTTTAATTTACCTGTGACCAAGTGGGGCGATACTCTTACTTCACACTCCGGACATGACTTGTATACGAACTTGCAAGAGAGTTCGCTTTATCAATTTGTTCGAACGCCGACCCGTGGTAATAACGTTCTTGACATTGTACTTGCAACAAAAGAAGAATTAATAGAGAATTTGAATGTTGGTGATGAATTCAGTAACAGCGACCATCGTACGATAACTTTCACTTTAAAGTTTACTAGTAACGAACCAAATGGTAGCATCGAAAAAGTCCCTAATTTCAAGAAAGCAAACTTCCATAAACTTAGAGCTATATTTAAAGAAACTGACTGGAGCTTTTTAATTAACAATAACGACATAAATACATCTTGGAAGTTATTCGAAACCACTTTCCTAAAAGCAGTGCAAGACTGCATACCATCGAAAATACGGCGTCCAGGCCATAATAATAAGCCCAAGTGGTGGAATACAGATATTTCAAACTGCCTGCTTGCTAAAAAATTTGCTAATGATAGATTAAAATCCTCACAAAATGACGAAGAACGGGTGAAATTTGTAGAGCTACGACGCAAAGTCAAAAAGTTAATTAAGCAAAGTAAAAAGACCTTAGAGTTACATATTGCGAATCAAAGTAAAACAAACCCGAAAGAATTCTATAGTTATATCAGAAAGAAAAAAGTAGTTACTTCAATCGACCGTTAGTCGATGAAAATGGAGAATACACCAAAGACGAAGTACAAATGAGTAATGCCCTCAATACCTTCTTTGCATCAGTTTTTACAACAGAAGACCTCAGTGATATCCCTACACCATCGCCGATTCAGATTGATAATTCAGATGTTCTAAGCAATATCACCGTTACAGAGAGAGAAGTATTGAATTGTTTAGATAAACTCAAGGTAAATAAAACGCCTGGACCTGATACAATCTCGCCTAGAGTTCTGAAGGAAGCTAAGGATGAGCTCTCCAAACCACTGACATTACTATTCAATAAATCCTTGCATTCTGGAACTATGCCTGATCAGTGGAAGCTATCCAACGTAACACCGATATTAAAAAAAGGCAGCAAATCCCTACCCAGTAACTATCGTCCAATTAGCTTAACCTCAGTTGTATGTAAAATGCTAGAAACGGTCATACGAGACAGACTCGTAAATCACTTAGAGGAAAATAAAATACTTAAAGATACTCAACACAGCTTTCGTAAAAAACGTTCCTGTTTAACAAACCTCTTAGACTTCTTCCACGATATCCTAAACCTCTACGATGAGAGTAAAGCTGTAGATATTATATACCTTGATTTTCAAAAGGCCTTTGACAAAGTTCCCCACAAACGTTTACTGCTAAAACTAAAAGCGCATGGAATACATGACGGTGTGTTGAAATGGATAGAAAATTGGCTCAGCGACAGAAAGCAAAGAGTAGTCATAAACGGTAAGGCATCTAAATGGACCAATGTAAGTAGCGGGGTACCCGAGGGATCGGTACTAGGACCAATTCTCTTTCTAATTTACATCAACGACATAGATGAGGGCCTCAACTGTACAATCTCAAAATTTGCTGACGATACAAAAATTGCAAATAGCGTACTCTCAAAAGAACAAGTTGACGATATGCAACACAATCTAGATAAATTGTCATGTTGGGCCCAAATTTGGCAAATGAGTTTCAATGCGGATAAATGTAAAGTACTACATATCGGATACCTAAATGAGAAAGCAAACTATTCGATGAATGGCACTCAGCTTAAGAATGTAAACAGAGAAACCGATCTGGGAGTAACAATATCGAGTAACCTAAAACCGAGTCAACAATGTTCAGAAGTTGTTAAGAAGGCAAACAAAATAATTGGCTTTATAGGCAGGTCATTTGAGCATAAATCCAAAGAAGTTATCCTAACCCTTTACAATTCCTCAGTCCGCCCTCTTCTGGAATACTGCGTTCAATCCTGGTGCCCTTATTACCAAACAGATATAAACAAGCTAGAACGAGTTCAACGTAGAGTTACCAAAATGATACCTAGCCAAAAGAACAAACCATACGAAGAGCGTCTTAGAGAATTAAATCTATTTCCTTTAACCCAGCGCAGATTAAGAGGTGACTTAATTCAAGTGTTCAAAATCATCAAAGGCATCGACAATATGAACTGTAGTAAGTACTTCACTATCGACCAATCTAATTACACGCGGGGAAACGGTTGCAAAATTATTGGTAAATCTTTTAACTCCCACGAATCTAAGAATTTCTTCTTCAATCGAGTTGTCAACTTGTGGAATGGGCTTCCCCGAAACGTTATAGACTGCATCACCGTTGATTCATTTAAACTCCGCCTAGACAAATATCTCGCTTCAAACCCGCGACTGACTGCGTTTGTAAATGAATAACTTTATGTTATCCCTCCCTCAGTTACTAACCCATCTGTCCCCTACTAACTTTCTAATCCTGCCACGGACATTAGTTCCAGGGCAGTAATTCCCTTTCCAATGTTCCCTTACCCACTCTAAACCACTGTTTGGACACTTGATCCTCAGTGTTTTGGAGGACAAGCAACCTAGAAGGGTCACTAGATCTGTTGTTGCTTGATTTCCTTTGTACTCCTTTGTACGTGTAGTAGGTGAAGGTATGGGGTGGAAGGAGGCAGGCGAGGGAGGGTGAAGGAGGGTACAGGAGTGAGAGGGGGAACTCGCGGCGAGGTGGTAGCAGGTGGGGGTGGAGGGAAGTGGTTGGCCAAATACTTTACTGTGAAAGAATAATCAATTTTGCGTTTTGATCATTATGTGGGATCATGAATGCGAAATATTGGAGTCGTGAGATGTGTGTAGCATAATAAACGCGCTACAGGCTGCTAACCTGCTATTGCTCTCTCTCTCTCGCTCTCGCTCGCTCTCGCTCTCTCTCTCTCTCTCTCTCTCTCTCTCTCTCTCTCTCTCTCTCTCTCTCTCTCTCTCTCTCTCTCTCTCTCTCTCCCATATACAATATATATGTGACATATAGGCATTCAAATATATGATATCTTAAATCTCTAATGTAGTACTACTTTGTTTGTGTTCTCTGCTTAGAGTGCCTACTGAGTTTTGATATCGGGAATGTGGTATTGTTCAAACATGGGAGCGTCAGATACAACTGAACTACCTGTTGGTTAGCCTACCTAACAAGGGGAAATATAGAAATTGTTAATATTTGTCAGTTGGTGAGTCAGTCAAACTTCAAATATTATAGTTAGTGTTTCAGCATAATGGTGAGTGTATAGGTCATAGTAGTAACGAAAGTATGCAATGCATATATGGTGTATATAATACGGTATTAATAACACGCCAATTAAAGTGTTTTCCAAGTGTACCGGAGGTGTTATCAGTGTTGGCATTGCCACGGGTATATAATCGCGTTTCATTATATACGTCCATAAAAATGTAAACAATATAATATTATAAATGAATAAATGAATGAACAAAGGATGGCTAATATATATTTACATAGCAATACACCTGTTCAAGAAAAGCAACCAGTTATATATAATGTGTCAATACAATCCTCAAATTTTCGGTATAGAGGCGCAAAAGACCATGTTATAAAATAATATCCCCACATTAAAAACTAAGTTATATTTATCGGTCAAACCTCTTGGTAGATATGCTCAACAATAATGACGCAAGGGTGGTGTAGACTTATTTAATATCAAATGAGAACACGATCATGCAGAACCTTTCCGGTATATCAGGTGTTTTTTGTTACGTTTTGACGGCATCAGTAGAAGTGAAAGCGTTAAATGAGATAGCGTTAGGACCATTCCTTGCTACGGGTTCTAAGCTGTATACAGTTGGTTAGTGCCTCAGATATATGAGGATACGCTTCTTCACTTATTATGGCATATAGTAGATGAGTTAATTAATTTTTGGCGGGACGTCTTGTAGTTGGAGGAGTAATTGAGATAGCCACTACCGATTTTATAGATAAATAGCATTCCAAAACTGAGGAACATCCTTTAATGATCGCGAAATTAAAGTGAAAAAGCTTACACGTATTAAGAAAGGGTTGGGAATACATTACAATGAAAATACTGAATAGGATAGCAATAATTATGGTGAGCAAAGATGCATAGTATATAGAACTAGTAAAACGAAAATAATGCCTTGTGCTGCTTCATGATATATAAATGTGTTTAAGGTAGTTAGAGAAGTTCATAATATCATGACCTAGGCAAAAGTAGACTTCGAATGTTTGAGATATAGCTACTAACAATCTAGAGAAAGTTGAACCAGGAGAGATACATCAAGCTTGATGAATTAACTGTTAACAAATTACAGAAAACAGGAAGAGATTAAAGGCGAAAAAGATAAACGGGAGCAACGAATTATCAGTCCTCATTAATAATTTAATCCCGTTCTCAAAAAACAGGGAATTTTTTTCATTTATGTGAATATATGCCCTGTGATTTCGTATACCATTTAACAGTAAATTGTGAATAACATAAAGCTTAACAACAAGGTTAGTATCTAAAAAATGATTGAAAAAGGAGGAGTTGCAGCATTTCCATGTTTATTGTTGTCAGAATTGTTGTACGAAAAAACACACTTGGTATGGAATATATACGCATTTATTTAATTTATGGGGCTTTCAAACTATTGCACGTAACATAAAATGTCTTAAGTCAATATTTCTTTAGGTTACTAATAATACAATCTTGACAAATATTGCCAATCAATAATTTATGGTCCATTGATTTCTTAATAATTTTATATATAGTTACAAACAGACTTTACCATAGCATTATTGGTAACTCTAGATATTATACATCCTTATTAACCAATAAAGAGGGTAATCTTAATCTTACTAAATAATTGACACACACAAAACCTGTAGAGCGAGACTGAAATAAAAACATGGTCGTTTTATAGTTAGTATATAATTTTGCTATGTGAGTTAGTGAGACAAAAGGCAGAACTGCCTGTGACGAGTGCCTTTCCCATAGTTGAAAGAGTAACGGGGCCAAAATCAAGGAATATTCGAGCCAAAATGCCTGGACACACGGAGTTTAAAGTAATTACATTCATAGGATGAGGGGAAAATGGATTCAGGATAGAGCGTTCCAGAGCTCAGCTGTTGAATAGGGGAAAGATTGAGAATATCGTTTCACTCTTAGGTTGGAGAGTTGCAAAGAGTACAAAGGAGTACAAAGGAAATCAAGCAACAACAGATCTAGTGACCCTTCTAGGTTGCTTGTCCTCCAAAACACTGAGGATCAGTGTCCAAACAGTGGTTTAGAGTGGGTAAGGGAACATTGGAAAGGGAATTACTGCCCTGGAACTAATGTCCGTGGCAGGATTAGGAAGTTAGTAGAGGACAGATGGGTTAGTAACTGAGGGGGGGATAAAATAAAATTATTCATTTACAAACGCAGTCAGCCGCGGGTTTGATGAGAGATATTTGTCTAGGCGGAGTTTAAATGAATCAACGGTGATGCAGTCTATAACGTTTCGGGGAAGCCCATTCCACAAGTTGACAACTCGATTGAAGAAGAAATTCTTAGATTCGTGCGACTTAAAAGATTTACCAATAATTTTGCAACCGTTTCCCCGCGTGTAATTAGATTGGTCGATAGTGAAATACTTACTACAGTTCATATTGTCGATGCCTTTGATGATTTTGAACACTTGAATTAAGTCACCTCTTAATCTGCGCTGGGTTAAAGGAAATAGATTTAATTCTCTAAGACGCTCTTCGTATGGTTTGTTCTTTAGGCTAGGTATCATTTTGGTAACTCTACGTTGAACTCGTTCTAGCTTGTTTATATATTTTTGGTAATAAGGACACCAGGATTGAACGCAGTATTCCAGAAGAGGGCGGACTAAGGAATTGTAAAAGGTTAGGATAACTTCGTTGGATTTATGCTCAAATGACCTGCCTATAAAGCCAATTATTTTGTTTGCCTTCTTAACAACTTCTGAACATTGTTGACTCGGTTTTAGGTTACTCGATATTGTTACTCCCAGATCGGTTTCTCTGTTTATATTCTTAAGCTGAGTGCCATTCATCGAATAGTTTGCTTTCTCATTTAGGTATCCGACATGTAGTACTTTACATTTATCCGCATTGAAACTCATTTGCCAATATTTGGGCCCAACATGACAATTTATCTAGATTGTGTTGCATATCGTCAACTTGTTCTTTTGAGAGTACGCTATTTGCAATTTTTGTATCGTCAGCAAATTTTGAGATTGTACAGGTGAGACCCTCATCTATGTCGTTGATGTAAATTAGAAAGAGAATTGGTCCTAGTACCGATCCCTGGGGTACCCCGCTACTTACATTGGTCCATTTAGATGCCTTACCGTTTATGACTACTCTTTACTTTCTGTTGCTGAGCCAATTTTCTATCCATTTCAACACACCGTCTTGCATTCCATGCGCTTTTAGTTTTAGCAGTAAACGTTTGTGGGGAACTTTGTCAAAGGCCTTTTGAAAATCAAGGTATATAATATCTACAGCTTTACTCTCATCGTAGAGGTTGAGGATATCGTGGAAGAAGTCTAAGAGGTTTGTTAAACAGGAACGTTTTTTATGAAAGCCGTGTTGAGTATCTTTAAGTATGTTATTTTCCTCTAAGTGATTTACGAGTCTGTCTCGTCTGACCGTTTCTAGCATTTTACATACAACTGAGGTTAAGCTAATTGGACGATAGTTACTGGGTAGGGATTTGCTGCCTTTTTTGAATATCGGTGTTATGTTGGCTAGCTTCCACTGATCAGGCATAGTTCCAGACTGCAAGGATTTATTGAATAGTAATGTCAGTGGTTTGGAGAGCTCATCCTTAGCTTCCTTTAGAACTCTAGGCGATATTGTATCAGGTCCTGGCGTTTTATTTACCTTGAGTTTATCTAAACAATTCAATACTTCTCTCTCTGTAACGGTGATATTGCTTAGAACATCTGAATTATCAATCTGAATCGGCGATGGTGTAAGGATATCACTGAGGTCTTCTGTTGTAAAAACTGATGCAAAGAAGGTATTGAGGGCATTACTCATTTGTACTTCGTCTTTGGTGTATTCTCCATTTTCAGCGACTAGACTAACGGTCCAACAGTTGAAGTAACTACTTTTTTCTTTCTGATATAACTATAGAATTCTTTCGGGTTTGTTTTACTTTGATTCGCAATATGTAACTCTAAGGTCTTTTTACTTTGCTTAATTAACTTTTTGGCTTTGCGTCGTAGCTCTACAAATTTCACCCGTTCTTCGTCATTTTGTGAGGATTTTAATCTATCATTAGCAAATTTTTTAGCAAGCAGGCAGTTTGAAATATCTTTATTCCACCATTTTGGCTTATTATTATGGCCTGGACGCCGTATTTTCGATGGTATGCAGTCTTGCACTGCTTTTAGGTAAGTGGTATCGAATAACTTCCAAGATGTATTTATGTCGTTATTGTTAATTAAAAAGCTCCAGTCAGTTTCTTTAAACATAGCTCTAAATTTATGGAAGTTTGCTTTCTTGAAATTAGGGACTTTTTCGATGCTACTATTTGGTTCGTTACTAGTAAAGTTTAAAGTGAAAGTTATCGTACGATGGTCGCTGTTACTGAATTCATCACCAACATTCAAATTCTCTATCAATTCTTCTTTTGTTGCAAGTACAATGTCAAGAACGTTATTACCACGGGTCGGCGTTCGAACAAATTGATAAAGCGAACTCTCTTGCAAGTTCGTATACAAGTCATGTCCGGAGTGTGAAGTAAGAGTATCGCCCCCCTTGGTCACAGGTAAATTAAAGTCGCCAAAAATTACGGTATCTTTTGAGTTACTTACATCTGCAATTTGTTCGTAAATTTCTCGGTCAGTTTGCACTGATTGAGCTGGAGGTCTGTATATTAACGCAAGTATTATTTTTGTACCTTTATTATTCTTTATTAGCACAAAAGATGTGTCGACGTTCACAATTTGAGGTTTTGACACGAGGGTCGGGTTAAGACTTTCTTTGATATAAAATAAAACGCCACCTCCATTTTTATTTATTCGGCTGTTCTCAAACATTACATAACCGGGAAGTGAATACTCTGCTAAAAAGTCTCTATCTTCTGGATTGAGCCAAGATTCTGTTATGCCAATCACATCATAATTTTCTGTAAACACTAGTTCCTCTAAATCTGAAAATTTATTGCGTATGCTACGAGCGTTTGCATAGAAAACCTTTAGAGTTGCGGTTTTAGAACTCACAGAACGTTCTTTCATCGAATTTTTGGTTCTGGTCGGATCTACATTTACATTCATGGCTGTCCTCGGTCCTCGGTCGTTATCCCTGGCGGTTTTGAATTTGGGTCGTGTTGGTGGAGCTTTATCCAAATTCGCGGTTCTTGACGGATTAGTATTTAATTCCTTTGTAGGTTGCCGTCCTCGCTGTCTTCGGTCCTCCTTCCTGGTTGTCCTGTGCTGAGTCGATTTCTTCTCCGAAAATCCTTCACCGCATCGTTGAGAAGACGCCCAAAACGTGCTGCTCCCACCTGGTTCAGATGAACTCCATCGTCCGAAAACAAATAGTCATCGTAGTAGAAATTGCCCCAGGTGTCGACGAATCCCACGTTCTCCTTCCTCCAGAGGTTTGCTAGACAACGATTTGTGCTGGTGGCTATGTTGTAAAATCGGCTCTCTACACCGAGCCGGGGGACGATTCCTGAGACGATGATCCTTGATGACTTCTCCTTAAACAACTTGATCAGCTGCTGGTACTTTAAAAGCAAATCTTCCGACCAGGTTTGCTGTACATCGTTGGATCCAACGTGGATGACGTACATTGTATTAGCAGGGGCCAGCTTTGATACTTCGTCAACTGCTGTAACTACGTCATCCACACCACCACCAGGGATACAAAAACGCTTCCTGGTCTTAGGTGCCCTGGCGCAAAACTCTGTGAGCTGACCACGTATCATCGAGTCTCCCACGAGCCGGACTTCTTCTATTTCCTCTTCGTCATCTGAATCTGTGAGTATCTGGAAACGGTTTTGACACTCGGTAATCAGTATGTGTTTCCTGGTCTTGAGGGGGAAGAGAGTCACTATTTGTATCTTGAGTATCGGAAACATCAGCTGAAGTGGCTACTGTAGGCGTTGAATTGTTGGCAGTTGACGTTGGGGCGTTGGTGGCTGCTGGAGTTGCGGTGACAATTGAAGTTTGTGGTACTCCAACGTTGAGTGTTACAAACTCTTGGAATTATTCCAGCTTCATGGTGAGGACGTTGATCTTGTTGTAGGCTTCATCTAATTTAACTGTAAAATTCTCTCGTTGCTGGCAGAGCCGGCAGACTTGAAGATCGACAGTACCAAACATGGACTCACCAAACCTACCGGCGCAGTTCGCACAAGCGCGAGGCATGGTGACAGTCACTTTCTTCAGATCACTTCACTCACTTAAAAAACACTTCACTCACTTTAAAACACTTCACTCACTTTAAAAACACTTCAATCACTTCAACCGAAAACAAATATGCTGAAATACGCAGAAATTGGTTATCAGGGGTGATAGCCTAACCGAAAACAAAAATGTTGAGATACGCAGAATTAGGCTTCCAGGGGCGATAGCCTAACCAAAAGTTTTTTTTGGTGGGATTGTGTAGGAAGACGGGTTCTACTTACTCTTCGTAGAGGAGGTGGTATACATTGAAAGAGGGTTAGGAACACTGATTATTCTAATATCGGTAGAATAGCGAGAGAGATGCAACTTTGCGACGAAGAGAGAGAGATCGCAGAGAGTCAGGGAGTGGACATGAGTTAATGAGACGAAAGATTTTCTTTTCTACTTTGTCAAGAAATGCTGTGTGAGAGGATCTTCCCCACACATGTGAACAATACTCAATACATGGACGCACTGTGCCTCTGTACAGAGCAAGAAGCTGTGCCGTGGTAAAGAACCCCCGGAGACGATTGAGCATACCCAACTTCTGGAAAGCTATTTTAGCAAGGGTGGTAATATGATCTTTCCAAGTGAGATCATGAGTAAAGGATACACCGAGAATACTGAGAGAAGATGAAAGATTGATATGCGTATTGTTGAAGTATAAGGGAAAGTCCTGTGGGAGTTCTTGATGGGTAGATAAATGGAGAAATGGGTTTTGGAAGCACCAAAAGCAACAATATATTTTCTGCCCCAAATGGGAATTGTTGATAGGTCAGAAGATAAGTGTTTTATGGCATCGTCACGTGACTTTTTGAGAGATTGCTTGCTGGGGGATTCTGAAAAACTAGTTGAATAGTGTAAGGTAGAGTCATCACTGATGACTCTACCTTATCTTATTCATTCATATGCTGATGACTCATCAGCATATGAATGAATATCTGATAGTTGATAGATTGAGGAAGTGAAAGATGACCGTCAATAACTGCAGCTATGGAACGGCCAGGAAGGGAAATAGAGATAAAGGCACAAATTGAGGGACAAAAACTAAAGGTGGGTAGTTTAGAAGTTAGAGATTTGTGCCAGACTCTATTAAAACACTTAGATATGTCTAGCACAATAGAAAAGGTTTCACCGAAATCATGAAAGGAGGATGACCAAAAGTTAGTAAGATATGAAGGAAGATCACTAGTAGAGCGACCCCTAAGGAAGCCATACTGGCGATCTGAAAGTAGATTACATGGGCAGAGAGATGCTTAAGAAATTTCTAAGTAAGAATAGTTGCCAAAACTTTAGAGATGCAAGAAATGAGAGCAATTGGATGATAGTTGGAGGGTTGAGAGTGATCACCCCTTCTTTGGGATAGGTTGAATGAGAGCAAACTTCTAGCAAGAACGAAAGACATTAGAGGAGAGACAGAGACGAAAGAGTTTGCCTAGGCAGGGAGTCGGCACGGAAGCAAATTTTTTTTTAGTACAACAGGAGGAACACCATCACGCTTTCTTAGTATTAAGCCCAGAGAGGGTAGAGAGCACATATTTAAAAAAGATTAGGATATTAGGTATAAGTAGGAGAGAGGGGGTTGGAGGGGGAGGAATAACACCGGAATCATCCAAGGTGGAGTTTTTAGCGAAAGTTTGGGTGAAGAGTTTATTTTTGTCAGAGGAAGAAGTGACGGTAGTGCCGTCAGAGTGGAAAAGGGGAGGGAAAGACGAAGAAAAACATTTGGTGGAGAGGTTTCTGGCTAGATACCAGAAAGCTTGGGAAGAGCTTAGAGTTGGATAGTTCAGAGAGAGGTAACCTGACCAAGATTCGAACCCACTCACTCCAGGTATATTTGGAAAATCTGGGCACCATAACCACTCGGCCATGAGCATATGGCTGAGTGGTTATGGGGCTCAGCTCTTCCAGATATACCTGGAGTGAGTGGGTTCGAATCCTGGTCAAGATACCTCTCTCTCTACCTGTTCGACATAATCATTAGATATTGGATAGTTCAGTGCATTTAATATAGAATCGATGAAAGAGTGTTTGGTGAGTCGAAGTACAGATTTGGCTTGATTCTGGGCAGAAACATAGGAAGAATAAGATTCTTGAGTTTGAAGGTGTTGGTACCGTTTGAATGTTCCATCCTTATTGTGGACAGAAGTAGAACAAGCGTGAGTAAACAAATTTTTTTTACATTAGTCTGAGGGAAAGAAAATGGAATGTATGCCTCCATGCCCGAGAGGATTAGCTTGGTAATGCGTTCAGCACTCTCCGAGGGTCCCCGGCAACGGAAGCAAAAGTCATTCCATGGGAAATCAAAGAAGTACTGCCGGAGAACCTCCCAGTCGGCAGTGCCAAAGTGCTACAATTTCCGCCGGCTGGCTAGATTGGCTCAATCAGGTGGCCGTGCTAGAGAGATAGGACAGGTAAGAGAGATAGGTAAGAGGAGCCCAAATGAGGGAAAAGATCGACAGTATAAGAGGAAGGGTTAGAAGTTAGAAACAAGTCAAGAATGTTAGGCCGATCTCCGAAGCTATCTGGGATACGGGTGGGTTGCTGAACCAACTGCTCTACTATTGGTAATTTAGGATAGAAAATATATAGATTGTTCACCAGGTTGGTCAGTGGAATGAGAGGAGAGCAATTGGTGGTGGTGAGCGTTAAATTCTCCTAAGATGGTGATTTCTGAGAAAGGAGAGATGGCTAGGATGTGTTCCAG
>JBAKBP010027514.1:0-29999 GCA_037953745.1 Lithodes maja | reverse complement strand
ATGACGGTTGTAGTTGTAGTGATGATGATGGCATTGATGATGATAACAGTAGTAGATATGATGGTGACAGTACTATAGTCAATTTTTTTCCAGCTGAGGGTAAATTGCCATGTTTCTATCTTTATTACTCTGCTATAAAGTAGATTATTTAGTGAAATATGATGTTAATTATGAAAACTTGGCATTAATACGACACACAGCCATAGTAGTTTCATATATTTCCATTAATTATCGAGACATCAGCTACTAAGGGATTCAATTTACCATCAGCTGGAAAAAAATAGAGTATAGTAGTAGTGATGATGGTCATAATAGTAGTGATGATGGTGACACGCAATGATGATAGTTGTAGTGATAACGATGACAGTAGTGATGATGGTGAGTAGTATTGATTATGGTGAAAGTTGTAGTGATGATGACAGTAGTAGTGATAATGAGAGTAGTAGTGATGATGGTAGGAGTAGTAGTGATTACTATAATAGTAGTAGTGCTGATGATAGTAATAGTGATAGTGACTAGTAGTGATGATGGTGACCCGTCGCAGAGTTGGGCATGCCGTTTTGATTTTGGGCAAAACGGCAAGTCTACTTTATCAACTCTGCGTAAGCAGAGTTTGGTATCGCCCCCCATATAGTGAGTACCACCGGAAAAAATTGTCTGTCGTTGTCGATGTTGTTGGCGTCGTTGTCCGTATGTCCCGAAACTCTTGACCATTGGATGATGGCATTGTGTTCTCTGTGTGTGTGTCCCGTAGGGGCGCACACACAGAACGCCATCGTTCTGGGGGCGAAAACAATTCATTTGCATTTGCATTACAATGCATTTGTTAGGTTAAGTTAGTTTAGTTGACATTAAAGACGTGATTTTCCGGTCCCGTCGCAAGACCATCGTCGCAAGATCTTCCCCGAAAACTGTTTTTCCGGTCCCGTCGCAAGCCCACCTTTAGCAAGCGAGACACCCAATATTCTCTTGCGACGGCAAGAGAGCTCCGGAGCTGGGTTGACGGCAAGCTGAAACATCTCACTCAACTTACTGTTTCTTCATTCTAATTTATTTCGGTATATTTGTTTATCCAAACATTATCTTATAATTTACTTGCCTATTATTAGGAAGTAGAGTAATAAGAGCCCACAGTAACGAATATCCAATTGTTGATAATATATTAATGTGGGACAGTACGCTTGGTTAGATTTTGTCCACGAAACAAACCCCAGCTGTGACTAGGCCTAGGCTATGCTATTTACGTACCGATTGTTTTTTCACATCAGAATTGCATTTATATAATCCTTATAATTAAATTGGCGGTGAATGTTAATACGATGAAATGGAAGTTGTATAGCCTAGCCTATATATTTGTAAAATGGTGCGCTGGCTTGGAGCAAACCTGTGTTGTTTTTCCCGTCTTGTGATGATCTTGCGACGGCCCGGTTGAGACGGTGGTTTTGCGACGGGACCGGAAAATCACGTCTGAATCACTGAAGTGATGGTAGTAATAGTGGGGATGATGGTGATAGTAGTGATGATGGTGATAATAGTAGTGATGACGGTTGTACTTTTAGTGATGATGACAGTAGTGATGATGATGACAGTAGTAGATATGATAGTGACTACTAGTAGTAGTGATGATGGTCATAATAGTAGTGATGGTGAGAAGCAATGATGATAGTTGTAGTGATAATGATGACAGTAGTAATGATGGTGACAGTATTAGTGATGATGGTGAGTAGTAGTGATTATGGTGAAAGTTGTAATGATGATGACAGTAGTAGTGATGATGAGAGTAGTAGTGATGACTATAATAGTAGTAGTGCTGATGATAGTAATGGTGATAGTGACTAGTAGTTATTTATTTTTTATTTTGTTTTTGTATGGGTTGAAGGGCTGGAGGATCCGAAGACCCCTTTTCACCCTGCCGCGTAACCTATTTTACTGTCAGGCAAAAAAAAGGCAATGGGTGTGAAGAGATTGCCCGAACGATCTCCACCAGCTGAGAATCGAACTCGGTCCTCCCGGTTAGAAACCGAGCGCTCTACCAATGTTGCTACTGGTCACCCCCGACTAGTAGTGATGATGGTGACCCATCGCAGAGTTGGGTATGCCGTTTTGATTTTGTGCAAAACGGCACGTCTACTTTATTTATATCGTTTATTTTATTTTGTTTACAAACATAAACTTTATTGCCCATACCATACCGTAGGATACAGTAATATAAACCCCTGCAATCCCAAGCACTGTGGCAAAAATGGCAGGAGAGACCACCTTTTCACCTCAAGATATGGAGCAAGACCAGCCCAGTCACCCTTCAGCGAGTCTTATATAAACCGAGAAGTGTTGTCAGACCAGTAGCAGTGCTTAACCCTTATTTAGCAGGCTAGGTGGTCTATTTGACCGTAACGCCCAGCGTTTTTTTTTTTACCCTAAATAGGGATGTTTATGTGATCATTTTCATGCCTAAATAAGAACCAGAGCATAAAACAAGTATATATTCCTGAAAGGGCATAAACAGAGCTTTCCAATGACACCCGAACCATCCTTGTACGACCACTGGTTCTCTTGCAACGATCGTGCAACACGAGTGCAAAAACCCTGAAATAAGGTAATTTCCTTACATAATTCCCTGTGTAGCGAGTGAGAAAGGAGGGGGGAAAGTAGAATACAGTTCAGTATGTCCACGTTGGTCGTGGGGACCGGTTATAGCATTGCTACGCTCGTCCCACCGCTCAACTCTCTCTCTCTCAGCAACATTACGTGCTGAAAATGGCGCTTGACATAAGTTGTGAACCGCCACATAGCCCATATTTATTTCACACGACATAAGTTGCGCGCCGCCAATTAAGGGTTAAACAGTCGTGTTACCAACTACAGAGTTGTACAGGCAGTTACAAGGAAAGTACATTGCCTGGGACTACAAGGGTAAAGGAGATTGTAGGTGGCTGTACACGTGTCTTAAGATGGTTAAAGGGTTGACAAACACAGAGCATTAATCTATAAATATGTACAGTTGGTCACATAAGTTTCTTTCCTCTCCGTGATCTTATACATGGAAATATAATGCGTATCATTGAATTACAAGTGTAGTTTCTTATGCAGTGGTTATCTTATCTGACTAGTCAACTGATAACTAAAAGAAGACACTCGCAATTCATTCATACTAATATATTTTTCATACAGAAAATCACAACGAGGAAAAGAACTTCTGTGGCCAACTGTACACACCGGTATTGTATATATTGACAGATCTAACGGATTATTTCAAGACACGATATGGTCAAGCATTAAAGACGTAACATCGTTATATTTGGCACAGTAAACCCTCATTTAAAATATATCAACATGATATTGTTTACAAAAACATCCAACATTACTGAATGTGTTATCATTGTTGACACAGGTTGATGCAAACAATAACACTTGTTAGGCCAGGTGAGCACAGGGTGTATAAGAACCAGAACTTCACCAACAATAAGTCACTATCATTAGTTACAACAACTAAGTTAGTCTGTAACAAGTTTACATCATGAACAAGATCTCTCTCTTAGTATTGTTGTAAGTAAACTGAATGACCACTTCCAGTTATCAACTCTGCGTAAGCAGAGTTTGGTATCGACCCCCGTATAGTGGGTACCACCGGAAAAAAAAAAAGTGTCGTCGTCGTCAGTCTGTCCCGAAACTCCTAGACCGTTGGACTGATTTTCACCAAATTTCACACAAATATTCGGTGGGTGAATGTGAACGTCGGTCAAAAAAGATGTTTTGAATTTGTGCAATAGTTATGATTTTAGATACAAAATATGGTTCCCCCCCCCCCCCCCCTAGTAGACAATATACCCTTAAAGTTTTAATGGTTATACTACTGTATTTTGCGACTCTTAAAACTGTAGTTATTGTTACAACTACATCCCTGAAAGGTCGTGGTTGTGAGAGTGTGTCTAGGAGGTAATTCTTTAAGCTTGATGGATATCTAGCGAGGAAACTAAAAACTAAATATTTAAGTAAATATACAGGGTGATTCAGAATTGCATGCATTAAATTGGAGGACGATCTCCTTGGATAATTTTAAACAACAATATATCTATGGTAAAATTTCGAATTATACATAGTTTGGCTGTTACGGTACATTTATGATGTTATATTAATAAGGGTGGAAAGTGAAGGGAAACTCTCATAGATTTCCAAAGATATTTTCCACACGTCTTGAGTACAGGAGTACAGTGTGTTGCAGGCACATGGGGCCACTTTGAACATTTTCTTTAGCCTGTAGCAAAGAGGAGCACACTGTCGAGATCTGTGAATAAATGTGTATAAAACTCTATGTGTGTTTCCCTTCACTTTCCACCCTCATTAATACAACATCGTAAATGTACTGCAACAGCCAAACTATGTATAATTCGACATTATACCACAGATACATTGCTGTTTAAAATTACCCAAAGAGGCCGTCCTCCAATTTAATGCACGCAATTCTGAATCACCCTGTATAGACCAAATAAAAACACTACCCCCTTAAAATCAGCTGGAAGAAAACAGACTATAATATTATGCTCGTCAGTGTTGAATTTGTATAACTAAGTGTATAACTACAGCCGGCGACATTTCCAACTATCCCAGGTCTTTATATTTATGATATTGTACCGGTAAGTAGACCACGCGATACATAATATACAGACTTAATCTATCCACTGGTTTATTAATTTATGTGTTTTATAGGATTAATTTTTATATTTATAAATAGCGTAACAGTCAACGAGTCAGTAGCTAGCCCTTACTCCAACAAGGGGTAGGGAGGATCAGTAAGAGACACAAGAAAGGAAAAAGAGGTGGCAGGAGTAGAACGAATAGCGTAAAAGGCATAATTTTTATTCAGTCCTGGGCCATCTGGATATCTTGCTGGTTGTACTATCGACGGCAAAAATCCAGTCACCTCCCCTGCCTAACAGCTCTGACCCTTTCTTTCCCCCCCATCACCCTACACCCTCACAACCTCACATCTAACCCCACCCTGCCTAACAGCTCTAACCCATCCTCTCCCCCCGTCACCCTACGCCCTCACAACCTCACATCTAACCCCACCCTGCCTAACAGCTCTAACCCCTTCTCTCCCCCATCACCCTACGCCCTCACAACCCCACATCTCCCCCCCCCCCCTGCCTAACAGCTCTAACCCATTCTCTTCCCCCATCACCCTACGCACTCACAACCCCACATCTCATATCCCCCCTGTCTAACATTTCTAACCCCTTCTCTCCCCCCATCACCCTACGCCCTCACAACCCCACATCTCACCCCACCCCCCCTGCCTAACAGCTCTAACCCCTTCTCTTCCCCCATCACCCTACGCCCTCACAACCCCATATCTCACCTTCCCTGCATAACAGCTCTAACCCCTTCTTTTCCCCCATCACCCTACGCCCTCACAACCCCATATCTCACCTTCCCTGCATAACAGCTCTAACCCCTTCTCTTCCCCCATCACCCTACGCCCTCACAGCCCCATATCTCACCTTGCCTGCATAACAGCTCTAACCCCTTCTCTTCCCCCATCACCCTACGCCCTCACAGCCCCATATCTCACCTTGCCTGCATAACAGCTCTAACCCCTTCTCTTCCCCCATCACCCTACGCCCTCACAGCCCCATATCTCACCTTGCCTGCATAACAGCTCTAACCCCTTCTTTTCCCCCATCACCCTACGCCCTCACAACCCCATATCTCACCTTCCCTGCATAACAGCTCTAACCCCTTCTCTTCCTCCATCACCCTACTCCCTCACAACCCCACATCTCACCCCCCTTGCCTAACAGCACTAACCCCTTCTCTCCCCCATCACAACCCCACATCTCCTAGTCTGCAATTTGGTGGTAGAAATACGCACGTTTTGTACGCCTAAAATGATTGAGTCTATGGATATCGCGCGTCACAGTGAGGCGGGACAGGACTTTTGCTGCCGACTGTACTTATGGGTTGTATTGGAATCTAGTGTTGTATGGGAACTCACAAAACATCTCAGACCTTCCATACACAGCCAGCTACGTAGGTTTATGTACAGGTATATAATTTGAGGTTCAGTAAATTATTATTTTCTAATTACTGCATTGAAAACAAATAGTTTTCTACAGATATACTCGCAAAATTAAAAACTGAGTTTCTCCTAGAATTACAGGCTCGCTATCGGTCGCCAGGGAAAAAATCGACACCTAAAGGGCACGAAAAGTCATAATATTGACAAACATATGGTGCAAAAGGTCATACAATCGCCACGAGTTTTGTTTTGAGACCGTACTAGCCCGACTAAAGGTACTTGAGGGTGCTGTATTATTCAGCCGCTGGGGTACGTGTTGGTTGGCCTCGCATGCGGGGCCACATAGAGTCGATGGGACACATACAGAACCCACACGCATCGGTGCCAACGAAGGGGGTCAAACTGTCAGCCTAATACATTAAGGGGGGATGGGCTGGTTTTTCTGGCCCCCCTTCTCCCTCGTGTTTAGCCCCATTGATTTTTAAATTTTAAGACGTTCGGCCCATTAGTTTGGCGATTTCAAGACTTTACGCCTCATTTATTTGTCAATATTAAGACCTTTCGTGCCATTTAGGGTGTCGATGTTTTCTTGGGAGACCAATAGCGAGCCTGTAATTTTAAGAATAACCAGCCTTCGGCCAGGACATTTGTCTACCGAAAATGAAAAAAATTATCTTGAAAATTGGTCTATGGGGGGGGGGGGGGTGTTTGTTTAAGGTTGTTGGAGGTCTAGGGAGGGAAATAATAAAATAATACATAAATACAAAAAAAAAAAAAAAAAAAAAAAGATCAACCAAAAAGTTTACCATCTCCCCTAAAGGGGGTAGTGCATATATATATATATATATATATATATATATATATATATATATATATATATATATATTCTGACATACGGAGCCCTGTATGTTAATTTAAGAGTTAGAATTAAGAGTTGAAGGAGTCCCACTACCCAAACGGTGAAGCAGACTAGCGAGCGAACTAGCGAGTGGGGAAACCAGCTCACCGCATACCAGCAAACAAGCCTTCACACCTGCGTGCGTCATAGGGGACCCTGCAAACTACTTGATGACCGACGCTATGACGTATGATCGACGCCAGGAGCTGTGAGTGGACCAGGCACTTGTTATGCGACTCGAGGAGCTATGATTGGAGCGGGCAACACCCCCCGCCTCCTGATTCGTTCCTACACCATCATTGTTTAGTATATAAGATCCGAGTTGTGGGCATTCAAATCAGTCTCATTTGGAGTTGGGGAAGGTGAACTTGCAGCTGGAGGAAGACGGGGTGAAGTATTATAATGGGATTGTGACTGTCAGTCAGATTATATAAATGTGTGTTAAGTGTGTTCGGTGTAAACACTTACGTTATGTTGGTTATTGAGATATGTGATTGGGAATTAACGTTAACGCTACTATTATGTGCTTAACTATTTGATTGCGAATTAACGTTAACGCTACTATTATGTGCTTAACTATTTGATTGGGAATTAACGTTAACGCTATTATTATGTACTTAACTATTTTAGTTGACTAACTTGTGGACTAAAGCAACTCTTTAAGTAATTGGGTTATGATGAATGTAATACTATTGTTTTATATTAATACTTACGAGTTCTTTCATTTTCTTTGAATTAAGCTTACATTGCTTAACGGTGCTTAGTACGGTGATGCTATTGTCTCTTATTAGTAATATCGCCTTAGACTAACATGGCTGTGTTAATATTACTTCTAGTGATTTCCTAAGCTGAAGAAAATTCTTTTGCTTCAAAATATTATTTTTGCTTTTCATATTATTTGAGTGAGACCTGAATCGAATCTATGAAGCGATCCTGTAACTTTATTTACTCATAATCAAACCTCAATGTTACGTGGTTAAGAAATACATTTAACTAATTATTAAATATATATCTAACTTTTTATGTGACTTTGATATTACTCCTGATGATGATAATAATATAATCCTATTAACGTAAGACAAGAACCAAGAATAATTACATTAAATATAAATAAAAGGACATAAGAAAACTATCTATTCATTTAAAAAAGGGTAAGAGACAGAAATATTCTTACTTTAATATTTATCTTTCAAGACTGTTTATAAAATTAATAGTCCTTCTTTAGCTATAACTTATTCGGTTCATAACAATAGCCTACTAAGCTTCGGTTAAATAATAATTCTTTATAAATACTACATGACTTTAATTAGTTTCAGTATTTTTCATAATTAAAGAGTATCAGTCAATAAAGGATACTAAGTCCTAAGATCCAAAAGGAAAGGAAGCAACAACAGGAAATTATTTTATTAGATTTTACTTTTGTTTTGCCTTCAGCTGACTGATACCTTAATATATATCTCTGTGCTATCTAGATTCATCAAGTTAACCACTTGAGGATCAAGATACGTAACAATATATATATATATATATATATATATATATATATATATATATACCGGTATACTGTATACCGGTATATATATATTTATGTATTTTATAGTAACCTCGGTAGACCTCCATCAAGCTAATAAAAAAATACTCCCTAGCCCCCTTCAAGATATATTTGTACATTTTTTGGTAGAAAAGTGTCCCAGTCGGCGACCGGTGTTTCCTAGTGTGAAGCTATGTGTGGAGCTATGTGTGGAGCTATGTGTGGAGCTATGTGTGGAGCTATCTGTGGAGCAATGTGTGGGGCTATGTGTGGGGCTATGTGTGAAGCTATGTGTGGGGCTATGTGTGAAGCTATGTGTGGGGCTATATGTGGAGCTATGTGTGGGGCTATATGTGGAGCTATGTATGGGGCTATATGTGAAGCTATGTGTGGGGCTATGTGTGGAGCTATGTGTGGAGCTATGTGTGGGGCTATGTGTGTGGTTATGTGTGGAGCTATGTGTGGAGCTATGTGTGGGGCTATGTGTGGGGCTATGTGTGGAGCTATGTATGGGGCTATGTGTGGAGCTATGTGTGGATCTATGTGTGGGGCTATATGTGGAGCTAGGTGTGGGGCTATATGTGGAGCTATGTATGGGGCTATATGTGGGGCTATGTGTGAAGCTATGTGTAGGGCTATGTGTAGGGCTATGTGTGAAGCTATGTGTGGAGCTATGTGTGGGGCTATCTGTTGGGCTATGTGTGGAGCTATGTGTGGGGCTATATGTGGAGTTATGCATGGAGCTATGTGTGGAGCTATGTGTGGGGCTAGGTGTGGAGCTATGTTTGGGGCTATGTGTGGAGCTATGTATGGGGCAATGTGTGGAGCTATGTGTGGGGAAATGTGTGGAGCTATGTGTGGTGCTATGTGTGGAGCTATTTGTGGGGCTATGTGTGGAACTAGGTATGGTGCTATGTGTGGGGCTATGTGTGGGGCTATGTGTGGAGTTATGTGTGGTCGAACTATGTGTGGGGCATGTGTGGAGTTATGTGTGGTCGAGCTATGTGTGGGGCTTGTGTGGAGTTGTGTGGAGCTATGTGTGAAGCTATGTGTGAAGCTATGTGGGGCTATGTGTGGAGCAATGTGTGGAGCTATGTGTTTAGCTATGTGTTTAGCTATGTGTGGGACTATGTGTGGAGCTATGTGTGAGGCTATGTGTTGGGCTATGTGTGAGGCTATGTGTGGGGCTATGTGTGGAGCTATGTGTTGGGCTATGTGTGGAGCTATGTGTGGGGCTATGTGTGGAGCTATGTGTGGGGCTGTGTGTGGAGCTGTGTGTGGGGCTGTGTGTGTGGAGCTGTGTGTGGAGCTATGTGTGGAGCTATGAGTGGGGCTATGTGTGGAGCTATGTGTGGAGCTATGTGTGGAGCTATGTGTGGAGCTATATGTGGAGCTATGTGTGGAGCTATGTGTGGAGCTATGTGTGGAGCTATGTGTGGGGCTATGTGTGGGGCTATGTGTGGGGCTATGTGTGGAGCTGTGTGTGGAACTATGTGTGGTGCTATGCATTGAGCTATGCGTGGAGCTATGTGTGGGGCTATGTGTGGAGTTATGTGTGGAGTTATGTGTGGAGCTATGTGTGGAGCTATGTGTGGAGCTATGTGTGGGGTTATGTGTGGAGCCATGTGTTATGTGTGGAGCTATGTGTGAGGCTATGTGTGGAGCTCTGTGTGGAGCTATGTGTGGAGCTATGTGTGGAGCTGTGTGGGGAGCTATGTGTGGAGTTATGTGTGGAGTTATGTGTGGAGCTATGTGTGGGACTATGTGTGGAGCTATGTGTGGGGCTATGTGTGGGGTTTGTGTGGAGCTATGTGTGGAGCTATGTGTGGAGCTATGTGTGGAGCTATGTGTGGAGCTATGTGTGGAGCTATTTGTGGGGCTATGTGTGGAGCAATGTGTGGAGCTGTGTGTTTAGCTATGTGTTTAGCTATGTGTGGAGCTATGTGTGAGGCTATGTGTTGGGCTATGTGTGAGGCTATGTGTGGGGCTATGTGTGGAGCTATGTGTTGGGCTATGTGTGGAGCTATGTGTGGGGCTATGTGTGGAGCTATGTGTGGAGCTGTGTGTGGGGCTGTGTGTGTGGAGCTGTGTGTGGAGCTATGTGTGGAGCTATGAGTGGGGCTATGTGTGGAGCTATGTGTGGAGCTATGTGTGGGGCTATGTGTGGAGCTATATGTGGAGCTATGTGTGGAGCTATGTGTGGGGCTATGTGTGGGGCTATGTGTGGAGCTGTGTGTGGAACTATGTGTGGTGCTGTGCATTGAGCTATGCGTGGAGCTATGTGTAGGGCTGTGTGTGGGGCTATGTGTGGAGTTATGTGTGGAGTTATGTGTGGAGTTATGTGTGGAGCCATGTGTGGAGCTATGTGTGGGGCTATGTGTGGGGCTATGTGTGGAGCTATGTGTGGGGCTATGTGTGGGGCTATGTGTGGAGCTATGTGTGGGGCTATGTGTGGAGCTCTGTGTGGAGCTATGTGTGGAGCTATGTGTGGAGCTGTGTGGGGAGCTGTGTGGGGAGCTATGTGGGGAGCTATGTGTGGAGCTATGTGTGGAGTTATGTGTGGAGTTATGTGTGGAGCTATGTGTGGGACTATGTGTGGGACTATGTTTGGAGCTAGGTGTGGGGCTGTGTGTGGAGTTATGTGTGGAGCTATGTGTGGGGCTATGTGTGGGGTTTGTGTGGAGCTATGTGTGGAGCTATGTGTGGAGCTATTTGTGGGGCTTTGTGTGGAGCTATGTGTGGAGCGATGTGTGGGGCTTTGTGTGGGGCTTTGTGTGGAGCGATATATGGGGCAACTGCACGGTTGGTAAATCTAGGGGGGGGGGGGGAACGGCGGCTCTATTTGCCATTTTCTAAAGGGGAGGTTTTTAATTTGTTTTGTAGACCTCCCTCAAGCTTAAAATTACACAATCATGACCCCCTTTCAAGATAAATATGTAATTTGTTCGGTAGAAAACATTTCCTGGCCGAAGGCCGGTTTATCTTAAACTTCAAGCTCCCTATCGATCGCCAGGAAAAAATCGACACCTAATTGGCATGGCAAATCGTAAATTTAACAGAAATTGGGCGAAAGTTCATAACATCGCCAAAATAATGTGGAAAACGTCTTAATATCTCAAAAACATATATCAATTGTTAATGGAACCACCAAGTTAGTCAAACATTTTCTCTCTTTCTTTTGGAATCTTATGCGGGCCCAATATGGGTCCTTAATCATCATTGTTAAAACAAAACTATTAAGTAGCTGATTAAAGCAGGGTTGATCAGAGCAAAAGTAATAAAATGTGCAAAAAGGAATAACCAGAGAGAGAGAGAGAGTGTAAAATTGTGTTATTCGAAGCAAAGCCATTTATTTAAAAGCATAAGGAGCACAAAACGAAAACTAAACATGAAGAGAGGGCAATTTAAATGTATGCAATGGTCTGTACCCAAACTAGGTTGTACTGATTTGTGAGCCTCCAAGGTATACAATAGGAACCTACTTCTTAAGGGGAGATGGGTCGTTTTTCAGATACTTGTCACCAAAATAATAGGCCTCTCACACTCTTGCCAGGGATATTACTAACTCCATTATTATTAGTATTGTGTCGACCACTGTATAAACTAATATACAGGATTTAGCCTAACTGTGTCATACTGCTAACATAATTTTATTTTTATTTTCAGGCATAAAATTGTGTTCTAGTGCTAACATATTCTTTTTGTGATTTAGTCATTAATTGTACCATATTGCTAACCAATATTTTGTGTTACTGTACTGTATACTGTTTTCCAGTTTTCTCACTAGGCTAAATTAACCCTCTCCCACTTTGTTTTTCCCAGTAAATTTTGTAACAAAACACTAGTCCATTTACAATGTTCAGGCTTTAACTGTGTCATACTGCTAACATCAATTTTGTTATATTTTCAGGCATAAATTGTGTTCTTGTGATTAACATATTCTTTTTGTGATTTACAGGCATTAATTGTACCATATTGCTAACAAATATTTTTTGTTACTGTACTGTATACTGTTTTCCAGTTTTCTCAGTAGGCTACATTAACCCTCTCCCACTTTTTTTCCAGTAAATTTTGTAACAAATTTCTAGTCCATTTGTGATTTTCAGGCTTTAACTGTGTCATACTGCTAACATAAATTTTTGTTTTATTTACAGGCATAAATTGTGTTCTATTGCTAACATATTGTTTGTGATTTACAGGCATATTAATTTTATCATATTACTAACAAAACTTTGTGTGATTTTCAGGAATTAATTGTATCACATTGCTAACATACATTTTTTGTGATTTTCAGGCTTTAATTGTACCATTTTGCTACCATAAATTTGTGTGATTTTCAGGCATATTGTGATTATATCGTCATGGCGCCGCAACGAACCTGCACGAGTTGTTCCGGTAAATTTGGCCCTACCATGTTTGTTGATACTGATGTCCAAATTTGTAGATTTTGCCAGCTCCGGGAGAAGATTGCGGATGAATTGAATGCAGCTCACCGCAAGATCGATGCCCTGACTACGAAGCTTGAATCCCTTCAAGAATTTGCCACACTCAACATAGGAGTGCCCTAGGCCCAAGAAACCACTACGATGTCAACCGCCATTCCAGTGCATACAGTACCGGTACCCACACCAGCAGCTACCTTAGATGTTGCAGAAATAATAATGACTACTCTCACTCCCCCCCAGGACAATTTTCAGTTAGTGAGAAACAATGTGCATCTCAGTACCAGTACCAGGAAGGTCATCCCGACAACATGCCAAAACCGCTTCAAAATTCTGGCTATTGACGAGGAAGAGGAAACGGAAGAAGTTCGGCTTGTGGGTGACTCCAAGGTCCGTGGCCAACTAACCGAGTTCTGCGCCAGGGCACCCAGGACCAGAAAGCGATTCTGTATCCCAGGTGGCGGCGTGGACGACATTGTTGCGGCTGTGGAAGAGGATTCCAGGCTCGCCCCCGCAAGCACTACGTACGTCATCCACGTTGGATCTAACGATGTCCAACGGACGCGGTCAGAGGAACTACTTTGCAAGTACAGGCGGCTGATCAGGTCCTTCAAGGAAAAATCTAATAGAATCTTGATTTCAGGAATTGTTCCCCGGATTGATGTAGAAAACCGATTCTACAACATAGCTACCAGTACAAATCGCCGACTAGCCAAACTCTGCAGGGAGGAGGACATCGGCTTTGTCGACACGTGGGATCATTTTTACTATGATAAATCTTTGTTTTCAGGAGATGGTGTACATCTCAATGAAGTAGGAGCTGCACGTCTTGGTCGTCTGCTGAACGATGCAGTCAAGGATTTCCGTTCAAAAAACGGGGTCAACCAGACCCCAGACAGGGTAGTGTAAGTCAAATACGAACTGAAAATTCAGACAATGCACAATCGGTAACATCCAACTCTAATACTCTTTAAGGTGTTTTATGTAAATGCTCGTAGCATACGCAATAAATTTTCAGATCTAGAGGAAATCGTGTTTACAGAACATTATGATATAATCGGCATTACAGAATCTTGGTTAAATACGGAAGACAGACTTTTTAGCCGAATATACGCTTCCTGGTTATACAATGTTTGAGAAAAGTCGGATCAATAGGAATGGAGGAGGAGTTCTGTTTTTTATAAAGGAAAGTCTTAATCCCGTCTTAATGTCAAAACCTCAAATTGCGAATATAGACATATCTTACGTACTATAAAATAATAAACGAGGAACTAAAATAACACTAGCTTTATTATACAGACCCCCATCTCAATAAGTGCAAACTGACAGTGAAATTTATGAACAAATTGCAGAAATAACTAACATACAAGATACCGTAATTCTTGGCGATTTCAACTTACCCGTGACTAAATGGGGCGATATTCTTACTTCACACTCTGGACACGACCTCTATGCTAACTTGCAAGAGAGTTCACTTTTTCAATTTGTCCAATCTCCGATCCGTGGTAATAATGTGCTTGATCTTGTACTCGCAACAAAAGAAGAATTAATAGAGAATTTGAATGTTGGTGATGAATTCAGTAACAGCGACCATCGTAAGATAACTTTCACTTTAAAGTTTACTAGTAACAAATCAAATAGCAGCATTGAGAAAGTCCCTAATTTCAAGAAAGCAAATTTTCAGAAACTTAAATCAAAGCTTAAAGAAACTGACTGGAGCTTTCTGACTAACAATAACGACATAAATACATCTTGGGAGTGTTTCACAACCACTTACCTTAAGGCAGTGCAAGACTGCATACCATCGAAAATACGGCGTCCAGGCCATAATGATAAGCCCAAATGGTGGAATAAAGATATTTCAGACTGTCTGCTTGCTAAAAAAATTACTAATAATAGGTTAAAATCCTCACAAAATGACGAAGAACGAGTGAAATTTGTAGAGCTACGACGCAAAGCCAAAAAGTTAATTAAGCAAAGTAAAAAGACCCTGGAGTTACATGTTGCGAATCAAAGTAAAACAAACCCGAAAGAATTCTATAGTTATATCAGAAAGAAAAAAGTTGTTACTTCAACTGTTGGACCGTTAGTCGATGAAAATGGAGAATACACCAAAGACGAAGTACAAATGAGTAATGCCCTCAATACCTTCTTTGCATCAGTTTTTACAACCGAAGACCTCAGTGATATCCCTACACCATCGCCGATTCAGATTAATAATTCTGATGTTCTAAGCAATATCACCGTTACAGAGAGAAAAGTATTGAATTGTTTAGATAAACTCAAGGTAAATAAAACGCCTGGACCTGATACAATCTCGCCTAGAGTTCTAAAGGAAGCTAAGGATGGGCTCGCCAAACTACTGACATTGCTATTCAATGAATCCTTGCAGTCTGGGACTATGCCTGATCAGTGGAAGCTAGCCAACGTAACACCGACATTCAAAAAAGGCAGCAAATCCCTACCCAGTAACTATCCTCCAATTAGCTTAACCCCAATTGTATGTAAAATGTTAGAAACGGTCATAAGAGACGGACTCGTAAATCACTTGGAGGCAAATAACTTACTTAAAGATACTCAACACGGCTTTCGTAAAAAACGTTCCTGTTTAACAAACCTCTTAGACTTCTTCCACGATATCCTTAACCTCTACGATGAGAGTAAAGCTGTAGATATTATATACCTTGATTTTCAAAAGGCCTTTGACAAAGTTCCCCACAAACGTTTACTGCTAAAACTAAAAGCGCATGGAATACAAGACGGTGTGTTGAAATGGATAGAAAATTGGCTCAGCGACAGAAAGCAAAGAGTAGTCATAAACGGTAAGGCATCTAAATGGACCAATGTAAGTAGCGGGGTACCCCAGGGATCGGTACTAGGACCAATTCTCTTTCTAATTTACATCAACGACATAGATGAGGGTCTCACCTGTACAATCTCAAAATTTGCTGACGATACAAAAATTGCAAATAGCGTACTCTCAAAAGAAAAAGTTGACGATATGCAACACAATCTAGATAAATTGTCATGTTGGGCCCAAATTTGGCAAATGAGTTTCAATGCGGATAAATGTAAAGTACTACATATCGGATACCTAAATGAGAAAGCAAACTATTCGATGAATGGCACTCGGCTTAAGAATGTAAACAGAGAAACCGATCTGGGAGTAACAATATCGAGTAACCTGAAACCGAGTCAACAATGTTCAGAAGTTGTTAAGAAGGCAAACAAAATAATTGGCTTTATCGGCAGGTCATTTGAGCATAAATCCAAAGAAGTTATCCTAACCCTTTACAATTCCTTAGTCCGCCCTCTTCTGGAATACGGAGTTCAATCCTGGTGCCCTTATTACCAAAAAGATATAAACAAGCTAGAACGAGTTCAACGTAGAGTTACCAAAATGATACCTAGCCTAAAGAACAAACCATACGAAGAGCGTCTTAGAGAATTAAATCTATTTCCTTTAACCCAGCGCAGATTAAGAGGTGACTTAATTCAAGTGTTCAAAATCATCAAAGGCATCGACAATATGAACTGTAGTAAGTACTTCACTATCGACCAATCTAATTACACGCGGGGAAACGGTTGCAAAATTATTGGTAAATCTTTTAACTCCCACGAATCTAAGAATTTCTTCTTCAATCGAGTTGTCAACTTGTGGAATGGGCTTCCCCGAGACGTTATAGACTGCAGCACCGTTGATTCATTTAAACTCCGCTTAGACAAATATCTCTCATCAAACCCGCGACTGACTGCGTTTGTAAATGAATAACTTTATTTTATCCCCCCCTCAGTTACTAACCCATCTGTCCCCTACTAACTTCCTAATCCTGCCACGGACATTAGTTCTAGGGCAGTAGTTCCCTTTCCAATGTTCCCTTACCCACTCTAAACCACTGTTTGGACACTTGATCCTCAGTGTTTTGGAGGACAAGCAGCCTAGAAGGGTCACTAGATCTGTTGTTGCTTGATTTCCTTTGTACTCCTTCTCCCTCATGTGTTGCCCCATTAGTTTTCAGATTTTATGACCTTCGGCTCATTAATTTGGCGATTTAAGACCTTTCGCCCCATTTCTTTGTCAATATTAAGACTTTTCGTGTAATTTAGGTGTCGCTATTTTCTTGACGTGCGATAGCGAACCTGTAATTTAAAAGGAATCGGCCGGTACATTTTCCTATCGAAAAATGTAAAGATTTATCTTGAAGGAGGGTCTGGTAGGGGAGGGATGGGGGGGGGGGGTTAAGCTAGGGAGGAAACAAAAATAATAACAAATATATATAAATGATGAAATTGGCTACAGTATAATTATACGCCCATCTCTCTTTAATCCTTTGAGTACCAGCTGCAACGTATGTTATATTTTGTTTGTTTTATGTTTTTATGTGAGTAAGGGAGACAAAAGGCAGAACTGCCTGTAGCGAGTCCCTCCAACAGAGATGAAAGAGTGACAGGGCCAAAATCAAGGGATGTTCGAGTCAAAATGCCTGGATACACGGAGGAAGAGGGAAAGACTGATTCTGGGAGCGAGTTCCAGAGCTCAGCTGTTGATTAGAAGATAGATTGAAAATAACTTCACTCTTGGGTTGGAGAGCTACACAGAGTAGGGGTGGGATTGTGTTGCAAGACGGGTGCTACATGCTCTACGAAGAGGGGGTGGTATACACTGAGACAGCTCTGAGAAACATTGACCATTGTAATAGCGGTAGAATAGTGAAAGAGGTGCAACATTGCGACGGAGAAAAGGAGCGCTGCAGAGAATTGGTGAATTGATGTAAGTTAATGAGACGGATGGCCTTCCTTTCCACTTTGTCTAGAATGGCTCTGTGAGAAGATCCTTACCATACGTGTGAACAATACTCAGTACATGGATGCACTGTGCACAGAGCAAGAAGCTGTGTAGGGGTAAAGAACCCCCGGAGGCGGTTGAACATATCCAGTTTCTGGGAAGCTGTTATAGCAAGAGTGGTAATATGAGCTTTCCAAGAGAGATCAGAAGAAAAAGAAATACCATGAATATTAAGAGAAGATGAAGGGTTAATTTGTATGTTGTTGAAAAATAGGTCATAGTTTTCTGGAAGGGGGCGGTGTGTAGACAGATGGAGAAATTGAGTTTTGGCAGCATTGAAAGTAACAAGGTTTTCTCTGCTCCAGTTAGAGATAGTAGAGAGATCAGAAGATGTAGGTGTTTTATGGCCCCCTTACGTGAATTTTGGAGTTCCTGCAGTGAATGGTTTTGTGGGAGGCTAGTTGAATAGTGTAATGTAGAATCGTCAGCATATAAGTGAATGGGGCTGGAGGTGCAATTGAGAAGGTCGTTAATGAATAATAGGAAGATAATTGGAAATAAGACAGAACCCTAAAGAACATCGGAGTTGATAGGTTGAGGAAGTGAACGGTGGCCGTCCACAACCGCAGCTATGGAACGGCCGGAAAGGAAATTAGAGACAAAGGCAGAGATGGAGGGATAGAAACCATAGGAAGGTAGTTTGGAAATAAGGGATTTGTGCCAGACTCTATCGAAGACCTTCAATATGCCTAGCATAACAGAAAAAGTCTCACTGAAGTCCCGAATGGAGGATGGCCAAGAGTTAGTAAGATAAGAAAGAAGATCACCAGTAGAGCGGCCCTTAAAGAAGCTATACTGGCGGTCTGAGACCAGGTTATGGGAAGAAAAATGCCTAAGAAATTTTGAGGTAAGAATAGTTTCAAAAACTTTAGATATGCAAGAAATGAGAGCAATTGGATGC
This sequence comes from Lithodes maja, assembly GCA_037953745.1. Taxonomy (NCBI): domain Eukaryota; kingdom Metazoa; phylum Arthropoda; class Malacostraca; order Decapoda; family Lithodidae; genus Lithodes; species Lithodes maja. The sequence goes on along the minus strand of JBAKBP010027514.1, from coordinate 11,362 downwards.
TGGTTGGAGGGTTGAGAGTGGTCACCCTTCTTTGGGACAGGTTGAATGAGAGCAAACTTTCAGCAAGAAGAGAAGACGTTAGAGGAGAGACAGAGACTGAGGAGTTTTCCTAGGCAGGGAGTTGGCACGGAAGCACACGTTTTGAGTACAAGAGGAGGAACACCGTCCGGTATGTACACCTTCTTAGTATTAAGCCCAGAGAGGGTGGAAAGTACATCCTTGGAAAAGATTATGATATTAGTCATAAATAGAAGAGAGGGGGGTGGAGAGGGAGGAACAGCACCGGAATCATCCACAGTGGAGTTTTTAAAGAAAGTGGTAGCGAAGAGTTCAGCTTTGTCAGAGGAAGAAGTGACGGTGGTGCCGCCAGAGCGGAAAAGAGGAGGGAAAGACGAAGAAGAAAAATTATTGGAGAGGTTTTTGGCTAAATACCAGAAGGCTTGGGAAGAGCTAGAGTTGGATAGTTCAGATCATTTATTATTGATGAAAGAATGATTGGCGAGCCGAAGAATAGGATTGGCTTAATTCCGGGCAGAAACATAGGAGGTAGGCCTATGAGATTCTTGAGTTTGAAGGCGACGGTACTGTTTGAATGCTTCCTCCTTATAACGGACAGCTCAAGTAAACTTGAGCGGTATCAGGTGGGATCGAATACGGGCCCCAACTTGTGTGGGTTACAAACGCCTATCAGTCAGTAGTCAGCCGGTTACTCTTAAAATTACAGGCTCGACATAGCTTGCCAGGAAAAAATCGACACCTAAATGGCACAAAAGGTCATAATATTGACAAAGAAATGGAGAGTAAAGTCCTAAAATCGCCAAACTAATGAGCCTAACATCTTAAAATCTGAAAACTAATGGGGCAAAACACGAGGGAGAAGGGGGACCAGAAAAACGACCCATCCCCCCTTAACTGCATTGCCTTTCTCCTCCGTCAACCAATGACAGCCGTCCTCTCCATCAACCAATGACCGCCCTCCTCTCCATCAACCAATATCTTCCCTCCCCTCCATCAACCAATACAACAGCCCTCCCCTCCATCAACCAATACAACAGCAATACAACAGCCCTCCCCTCCATCAACCAATATAACAGCCCTCCTCTCCATCAACCAATATAACAGCCCTCCCCTCCATCAACCAATACAACAACCTTCCTCTCCATCAACCAATATAACAGCCCTCCTCTCCATCAACCAATAGAACAGCCCTCCCCTCCATCAACCAACATAACAGCCCTCCCCTCCATCAACCAACATAACAGCCCTCCCCTCCATCAACCAATATGACTGCCCTCCTCTCCATCAACCAATATAACAGCCCTCCTCTCCATCAACCAATATAAAAGCCCTCTTCTCCAACCAATATCTGCCCTCCCCTCCATCAACCAATGACAGCCCTCTCCAACCAATATGACAGCCCTCCTCTCCATCAACCAATGACAGCCCTCGTCTCCATCAACCAATATAACCGCCCTCCTCTCCATCAACCAATATAACAGCCCTCCACTCCATCAACCAATATAACAGCCCTCCCCCCCCCATCAACCAATGACAGCCCTCCCATCCATCAACCAATGACAGCCCTCTCCTTCAACCAATATGACAGCCCTCCTCTCCATCAACCAATGACAGCCCTCGTCTCCATCAACCAATATAACAGCCCTCCCCTCCATCAACCAATACAACAGACCTCCTCTCCATCAACCAATGACAGCCCACCCCTCCATCAACCAATATCTGCCCTCCCCTCCATCAACCAATGACAGCCCTCTCCATCAACCAATATAACAGCCCTCCTCTCCATCAACCAATATAACAGCCCTCAACTTTCTCTTCATAATTGCTGAGGGGCACAGGGCCCTGGGTGGGGCTTTGGTTTCCTGGGCGTTTCCGCACCCTCCTCAGCTGCCCGCCTTGGAGTGGCTTCGGTCACCCAGGCTTTATTGTGGTATGCAGGGAGGGTTCTGTGGGGGCGGTCGGTTATGGCCTTGGCCTTGCTCGGGGCCTTGGGGCTGTTCGGCCAGGCAACCTAGGGAACAACAACAACAGCCCTCCCCTCCATCAACCAATACAACAGCCCTCCCCTCCATCAATCAATATAACAGCCCTCCCCTCCATCAACCAATGACAGCCCTCCCCTTCATCAACCAATATAACAGCCCTCCTCTCCATCAAGCAATATCTGCCCTCCTCTCCATCAACCAATGACAGCCCTCCTCGCCATCAACCAATGACAGCCCTATCCATCAACCAATATGACAGCCTTCCCCTCCATCAACCAATGTGAGCCTTCTCCATCAACCAATATAACAGCCCTCCTCTCCATCAACCAATATAACAGCCCTCCTCTCCATCAACCAATGACAGCCCTCCTCACCATCAACCAACATAACAGCCCTCCTCTCCATCAACCAATGACAGCCCTAGTCTCCATCAACCAATATAACAGCCCTCCCCTCCATCAACCAATATAAAAGCCCTCCCCTCCATCAACCAATATAACAGCCCTCCTCTCCATCAACCATTATAACAGCCCTCCCCTCCATCAACCAATATAACAGCCCTTCTCTCCATCAACCAATATAACAGCCCTCCCCTCCATCAACCAATATAACAGCCCTCCTCTCCATCAACCAATATAACAGCCCTCCCCTCCATCAACCAATATAACAGCCCTCCCCTCCATCACCCAATATAACAGCCCTCCCCTCCATCAACCAATGACAGTCCTCCCCTTCATCAACCAATATAACAGCCCTCCTCTCCATCAACCAATATCTGCCCTCCCCTCCATCAACTAATGACAGCCCTCCCCTCCATCAACAAATATGACAGCCTTCCCCTCCATCAACCAATGACAGCCCTCACCTCCATCAACCAATGACAGCACTCCTCTCCATCAACCAATATAACAGCCCTCCTCTCCATCAACCAATATAACAGCCCTCCCCTCCATCAACCAATATAACAGCCCTCCCCTCCATCAACCAATATAAGAGCCCTCCACTCCATCAACCAATATAACAGCCATCCTCTCCATCAACCAATATAACAGCCCTCCCCTCCATCAACCAATGACAGCCCTCCTCTCCATCAACCAATGACAGCCGTCCTCTCCATCAACCAATTACAGCCCTCCTCTTCATCAACCAATATAACAGCCCTCCTCTCCATCAACCAATGACAGCCATCCACTCAATCAACCAATGAAAGCCCTCGTCTCCATCAACCAATAGAACAGCCCTCCATTCCATTAACCAATTTAACAGCCCTCCCCTCCATCAACCAATATAACAGCCCTCCTCTCCATCAACCAATGACAGCCCTCCTCTCCATCAACCAATATAACAGCCATCCACTCAATCAACCAATGAAAGCCCTCGTCTCCATCAACCAATATAACAGCCCTCCATTCCATCAACCAATTTAACAGCCCTCCCCTCCATCAACCAATATAACAGCCCTCCCCTCCATCAACCAATATAACAGCCCTCCCCTCCATCAACCAATATAAGTCCTCCCCTCCATCAACCAATATAACAGCCGTCCTCTCCATCAACCAATATAACAGCCCTCCCCTCCATCAACCAATATAACAGCCCTCCCCTCCATCAACCAATATAACAGCCCTCCTCTCCATCAACCAATATAACAGCCCTCCTCTCCATCAACCAATATAACAGCCCTCCCCTCCATCAACCAATATAACAGCCCTCCCCTCCATCAACCAATATAACAGCCCTCCCCTCCATTAACCAATATAACAGCCCTCCCCTCCATCAACCAATATAACAGCCATCCTCTCCATCAACCAATATAACAGCCCTCCCCTCCATCAACCAATATAACAGCCGTCCTCTCCATCAACCAATATAACATCCCTCCCCTCCATCAACCAATATACCGCCCTCCTCTCCATCAACCAATGACAGCCCTCCTCTCCATCAACCAATATAACAGCCATCCACTCCATCAACCAATGAAAGCCCTCGTCTCCATCAACCAATATAACAGCCCTCCATTCCATCAACCAATATAACAGCCCTCCCCTCCATCAACCAATATAACAGCCCTCCCCTCCATCAACCAATATAACAGCCCTCCCCTCCATCAACCAATATAACAGCCCTCCCCTCCATCAACCAATATAACAGCCCTCCCCTCCATCAAACCCGCAAGTATGGAGAGAATTCGAATCGTCCTCAGTCAAATTCCTGCTTCTCTCACCCCTTTCTCTCACTCACTCTCTCTCTCTTTACAGTACATATTAATTAATATAGTTTTTAACACCAATAACCCACAAATATATTTCATGGAAACATATGATTCTCCAGGGACTCGAACTCAGGACACCACATACAGAACTAAAACGCTCTAACCATTACACCGCCAGGAAAGAGAAATGGGGCGGAAAGACTTTTAAAAATCACCAATCTACCACAGATCCTTCTTAGGCTGTGTACAGTCGCGCTAATAAGTCATGTCCCAGCTGTCATTACGTTTGGCTTGCTCTGCGCTGTATTAATGTCTGTCAGATGTGCAATAGGGTAGGTAAGTGTAGGAACACGTTTGTATATTTCACTCGATATGACTAAGTGAAGCTTAGATATTGCTGTTACCAATTATTGATCAACACATACTTGGTGCTGTAACATAACTTATTAGCGCGACTGTACAATCATCTAAATATAGCTAGAATAAATTATAATATACTTCGCCGGTACAGAAGGGGTTATAAACGGTGAGGTAACGCGTGTTCATTGTATTCTGGTTAAGGGGAGACTGCCCGTTTGTTTGGTCTATTAATTCATTTATTCATATATATTTTTAGTTTCCTTACTAGACCTCTATCAAGCTTAGAAAAACACCCCCAAGAGCCCCCGTCAAGATAAATTTGTACATTTTTCAGTAGAAAAATGTCCCGGCCGAAGGCCGATTCCTCTTAAAATTGCAGGCTCGCTATAGCTCGCCAGGAAATAATCGACATCTAAATGGCACGAAAAGTCTTAAAATTGACAACGAAATGGGGCAAAAGGTGTTAAAATCGCCAAACTACTCATAATCTCAAAACTAGTGGGGCTAAATATTAGGGAGAAGGGGGTCCAGAAAAACGGTCTGCCTCCCCTTAACATTTGACGAACTTACGCAGCTTACGACTGGCAGTGAGAAATCAATAGGGTAAACGCACTCTTCATTAATCCTCTGAATAACTACGGAATTTCACTGTACATCAGTCATTCACGATCGTTTAACCCCCTCCCTTTACCTAACCCTTTAAAGATTGTGACGCATGATGAGTTTATTTTGGGTATCATTAGGCGATATGATAGTCATAAAAGGATCTGTGGGAATTAGAAGTGTGAAGAGTATCTTAATTCACCTTCTGACTTGCATGTACCCTTCCTTATCTGAATAAAATCTTCCATTAATAGCTGGAAAACAGATACGAAAAGCGTATTGGATCTTGAAAGTGTTAAAATCCTCATCACCCAATATTAGATAGATATAGGCTTATACAAACAGGCTAGGTATTAGACCAGTGTTGAATAAAAAGTGGACTAGGCTAATGATATATTTTTTTAAATATTTACATATCACCAACCCACTAATTAACTTACAAATAAACCTAATTAAAGAAGTCAATGAAACTAATGAATACCCGGTACATGTTATACTCCAAGGATTCGGACCTAGGAAACTCACACCGAAATTCATCGCACTAACCATTACGCTATCAAGACAGGAAATAAATATAGGGAACAAAGACATCCTCACCTTGGATGGGTTAAGACGTAAGATATTAAGGGGAGGTTTTTTGTTTGTTCCCTAGACCTTCATCAAACTTAAAACATATCCCTCAGACTCCCCTATTCTTTTAGTTTCCTCCCTAGACCTCCATCAAGGGTTAACACAAATAATAATAAATAAATAAAGATAAATAAATAATAATCAAGATGAATGTGTAAATGTTTTCGATAGAAAAAGACCGGTTAGTACTATGGTACAGGTTCGCTATCGCTCGCCAGGAAGAATATCGGCACTTAAATTGTATGAATGGTCTTGATATTGACATATAAATGGGGAGAAAGGTCTTAAAATCGCCAAACTAATGGGCCGAACGTCTTAAAATCTGAAAAGTAATGGGGCTAAGCATGAGGAAGAAGGGGAACCAGAAAAGGCAACCATCTCCCCTTAAGGACTAATGCTCGCTCATTATCACTCATCAGTCATCGTCAGCAAGGCACAACAAATATTCATAATTGCATGGTTCAGTCATGATCAATAGTTCGCCCAAAACCTTGATCCTTCGGGTGATATGTAGAGAGGGGGACAATTACCCTTTGAAGATTGAGACGCATTTTTACAGTTTATTCTGGCTATCATTAGACAATTTTGTGCAGTTTAGGAAGGATAGTTTGCCCACATTCAACCTGTCCCAAAGAAGGGTAACCGCTCTCAACCCTCCAACTATCGTCCAATTGCTCTTATCTCTTGTCTTTCTAAAGTTTTTGAAACTATTCTTGCTTCCAAATTTCATAAGCATTTCTCTTCTCATAATCTGCTCTCAGATCGCCAGTATGGCTTCCTTAAGGGTCGCTCTACTGGTGATCTTCTTTCATATCTTACTAACTCTTGGTCATCCTCCTTTCGGGACTTCGGTGAGACTTTTTCTATTGCACTAGACATATCGAAAGCCTTCGATAGAGTCTGGCATAAATCTTTAATTTCTAAACTACCCTCCTTCGGTTTCTATCCCTCCATCTGTGCCTTTGTCTCTAATTTCCTTTCCGGCCGTTCCATAGCCGCGGTTGTGGACGGCCATTTTTCACTTCCTCACCCTATAAACTCCGGTGTTCCTCAGGGCTCTGTCCTATCTCCTATTCTCTTTCTAATTTTTATAAATGATCTCCTTAACTGTACCTTAATTCCCATCCATTCATACGCAGACGACTCAACCTTACACTACTCCATTAGTTTTTCAGAACGCCCAAGCCAGCAATCCCTCAATGACAAACGTAATTAAGCCATAGAACTCTTAAATTCTGATCTAAACACTATTTCCAATTGGGGCAGAGAAAACCTTGTTAACTTTAATGCTTCCAAAACCCAATTTCTCCATTGTATAAGAAGAAGGGTTAGAATTTAGAAACAGGTCAAGAATGTTGGGCCGATCTCCGATGCGATCCGGGATACGGGTGGGTTGCTGAACTAAGTGCTCTAGGTCATTTAGGATAGAAAAGACGTAGGCTTGTTCACCAGGTGGATCAGTAGTGTGAGAGGAGAGCCATTGGCGGTGGTGAACGTTGAAATCTCCTAAGATTGAGATTTCTGAGAAAGGAGAAATGGATAGAATGTGTTCCACTGTAGAGTTTAGATAGTCAAAGAATTAGAGAAAGTTGGTAGAGTTAGGGGAAAGATAGACAGCACAGAAATATTTAGTAAGAGAATGACAGGAAAGTTTGAGCCATAAAGTTGAGAATTCAGAGGAGTCGAAATCGGGAACACGAGAGCAAGTGAGTTTGTTGTGCACATATGCACAACATCCGCCTTTGGCTTTGAAACTAGGATAGAGAGAGTAGGAGGATACAGAGAAGGGGTTGCTGGATGTTGCTACAGACACCTGAGTTTCGGTGAGGAAGAGAAGATCAGGTTTGTAGGAAGAGAGATGGTGCTCAACAGAGTGAAAGTTAGAGGAAAGTCCGCGAATGTTGCAGAAATTAATAGAAAGAGTAACAGGCCGAGGTCCAGGTAATTGTGTGGGGTCGTCAGGGGATGGTCGGTCGGGTGAGGGGGCATTTATGGTCCCCCCCCCTGGGGACTCCGAGGCTGGGCTACAATTCATCATTTTGTGTTTTTTTAATTTTGGTGTGGAGGAATGAAGTGTGGTGTGCATGTTTAGTGTAGTGAAGTGAAGTGGATAGGAGGAAGAGGTGTTTGTGAAAGCTAGCTGGATTGCTCTCAGTGTAAATGAGGCACAAAGAAAATCAGTAAGAGAGGCCAACCAAATGAAACCGGAGTTCCAGCGACTCTTTTTCACATGCCTATAACCTCACCTGGGTCTAGCCCTGATCGATTGGTGCCTACAATCTCCCCACTTGGTACAGCTCTCTTGCCACTCTCTCCCTCAGATCTGGTTTCTAGAACGCATCCCTCTTATACCTTTGATATCTGTCCCCGTATCTGCACCTGAGAACCTTTTCCTCTGCCTATCTCATTCATTTTCCATATCTTTCACCACCTTTTATTAATATTATACCCCCTCTGGTTAACTCTGCATCTATCTATCTATCTATATGCTCAGGCCCAATCCCCATTTTGGGGGTAGCCGACTCTGCATAATCAGCTTAATGCTGGCCAGTTGTATTGTGTGTTAAGGTCTTACATAACCCATGTATGTTAGTTGTTAAGATAAGTTGATCACGAAGCATTGGTTGGCATTCGTATTGTTCAGTACCGCTTCCTATAATTATTAGTGTTCTGCTGGATTAGATAGTGCTAGACTAGGAGTCTGATACTATAAGGTATTCTTTCCAATGGGTGCTGGCTTTAGTTAAAAGCTGCACGACATACCTGAGAACTGGAGTTGATTGAGTAAATTCTAGTCTGTGTGCCATTGAGAGTAGAGCATGCACGAATGAGGGCTTTTTGCCTATACCATTCTGCACTGTTCTAAGCTCGGTTGTTTTTCTTTGAGGTACGCCAGGAGAACGCTTGATATTCGGTATTAAGGTTTCTCAAGAGAGCTACCCTTCACTATAACGTAATATTTGACGCACAGACTTGAGATTTGCACTAGGCTATGCGGCATGCCATGCGCACCAGTATCTCGTATCATTGACTCTAGCTAGACTTTATCAGTCATAGTAGACATTAAGTATATTAAACTAATTACTCTTATTATGCATACCCGTTTATGATTACACAAGCATTTCGCAGCCTAGTTTGATGTATTGAGACACAAACGACTTCGGCTCTTTTTGTTGATAGGTATACTGCATTGTCGTGGCGATTATTATTATTGTTGTAGCATTTAGGATATTCTTGGCTCCGACTGCATTATATATCCTGCCTTTTTGTGTGCATAGCCTGCACAAGCATTGTTCCGCTGCCTGCCTTTTTGGGTTCCATTTCCGATTCGAGCATCTTGATAGCATCTAACATTTAAAGAAGATTCCTTGTTGGTGTTGAAGGACTTTAGTGCACTTTCTTTCATGCAGGAGTGCCTGACATTTATTGATTAAAGTAACGTAAGCTGTAACTTCTCTTACCACCTTACTTTGCATACCATAACCAAGCACCTTCGGTTATAGGTAGTAATAGACTGTTTTCACATAACATTAAGCCTAGAGTAGACGCACATTTATTCAAAGTTTGATAACCTATTATTGCATATAGAACTCTGGAGAGTATTTGTGTTCTTTGTTCACTGGGAATATACATCAGAGGTTGGATCTAGCGCTTTCCGTTGTAGCATATATGCCATTACTAGTCCAATGAATAAGAGCCCTGATATATTTAAACCTCAGTCGTAACAAAATATATATTAGACATAATTATATAATTACATACTATAAATAGTCCTGACGAGGCTGCTCGAGGATTCAATATCATAAACCTGTCTAAACGTAATTTGAAAGTTGATACAGTGGCGTAATCAATAACATCTCTTGTCTAATTATTCCAAACGTCAATGACGTGGTTGAAAAATAAATGCTTTGCCTGTTCCGATTTGAACCGTAGTCCAGCAATCTTGTGCAGTTTGAATGGTCATCTGTGACCTACTGATGAACACATAATTCTGGATTGTCACAGCCCTTGAATATTTCATATACCAGTACTACAATCAAATCTCTTCTCGCTCTACTCCTTGTCAGGTTAAACAGGTTTAGCTCTTCAAGATGCTCCTCGTATGATTTATTTCTCAACTTGGGTATCATTTTTGTGAACCTCATCTAAACTCTCCAATTTATCAACATCCTATGTTGAATCACTTCTTTCTTGGCGCATATCCTATCTGCCCACCAAAATTCGTGAACATCGGTTCATAACTTTTTGAGTAATCTCGTTTTTTTTTTTTTTTTTTTTTTTTTTAAAGGAGACAATGAACGGAGGAAGGAAAAACACAGATAAAACAAAAAGGTTCATGTGCCTAAAGGCATCCTCCATTCATAAAATGTTTGTAACAACTGGATTTAAACATTTGTAAATTGTAAGTTTGTGGAAAGCAATTCGAGGGAAGTGAATTCCAAATAGTAGCAGCTCTGGGGATAAATGAATTCTGATAAGCAGAAGTTCTGCATTGTGGAGGAGAAAGTGTAAATTCATGGGCGCTCACAGCTGCCCTAGTTCTACGGGGAAAGATGTGGAGAGGCGGCACAATTGAAGCAAGTTCCTCGGAACAATTGCTGTGAAAATATCTGTAGAATAATGCAAGGGATGCAACGTTTCTTCGTATGGATAATGTAGGAAGGTCCTGTGTGATTGCAGGGTTATTGATTAATCTAATAGCTTTATTTTGAATTTTGTCCAACTGCCTCAATGCAACTACTCCACTTCCACCCCACAGAGGTGAACAGTAATCCATCTGAGAACGCACATGACTTTTATATATTACGGCCAACTGCTCGTCAGTGAAGAATTCTCGAACTCTGTACAGGAGTCCCAGTTTTTTAGAGGCATTCTTAGCAATGCTTCTAACATAATGTGTCCAGCTCAAGTTAGTAGTTAATGTTACACCGAGAATGTCAATACTAGGGGAAGTGGGAATATTTACATCATTAAAAAAATATATGAGAGTCAGTGAGATTCTGTCAGATAGAAAATTGAATGTACTTGGTTTTCTGTGCATTAAAGGAAACTAGATTCTTTTGTCCCCATCCATTAATTCTAGAAAGGTCCTGGTTCAGAGAAATTGCAGTGTTTATTTTTGAATTTATAAGATCGGGTTGGGTGAAAGAATTGGTAAATGTGAAGGAACTGGAGTGTTGAGTCATCTGCGTAGGAATGTATTGGATTATGAGTGGTAGATATGAGATAATTGATATGAATGAGGAACAGAATTGGGGCCAAAACTGATCCCTGGGGAACACCAGCATTTATTGAGTGAAATTGAGAATAAAGGCCATCTACCATTACACATATTTTTCTGTTATGAAGATAAGAAGAAATTAGTGGAACTAATGATGCAAGGCCGTAGTGTGACATCTTCGACAATAAGGATTGATGCCAGACTCTATCAAATGCCTTTGATATATCCAGTGCTATTGTATGTGTTTCACCATGTTGGTCTGTAGCTTGGTTGATTTGATGCGTAAGCAGGCAAAGAATGTCTGCAGTTGATCGACATCGTCTAAAACCATAT